>JAUTDX010002031.1:0-53550 GCA_030844895.1 Ambrosia x helenae
AAAATCTTTTATAGAAGTTACAGATGATTTACACGAAGTTGAATTAATGGAATGAAGATGAGATTCTCTTGAGGGAGAATGTATGTAAAGGCAGGGGATGTGAAGATGAGATGCAATGGTGATGGAGGCCGAGGTTAATAGTGGTGGTGATGCGATGGACGAGCGGTTTGTAGAGTGGATGTCGAGGGTTAGGGTTTAGGATTGGGTGGAGTGGAGTGGAGGTCGATGGTGGTTGCAGGTTTGGGTTTTGAGAGGTTGAAGAAGAAGGGTTTGTATATTTTTTTTTCTTTTAACACAGGCATGGGGTGTGAAAAGACCAAAATGCCCTCACAAGACTCGCATGTGAGGGGACTTAACCAAGAAAATTAACCGAGTTAATCACAAAGGTTGGAACATGTAGTAAAATCAATAAGTAAAGTTTGATTTGGGTGCAAATAAAATATAAAGGTTGAAACCCACACTTTTAGCTAAATATAAAGGTTGAATTCCGAAATTTTCAAAAGAAAAAAGTTTGAATTATTTACTATAGTATCTATTAAAGAGCAACACTTTTACAATGTCGTTCTTTTAATATATATATTGGCCACTAACTTTTAGGTTAACTTTATTTCTACCATTAATTTTTAGGTTAACTTTATTTTCTTCCGATTTGACCACCAAACATAGACCACCAAACTTTTAGCTTTTAGGATTTAAACTTTGGCCACTAACTTTTAGCTTAACTTTATTTCTTCTAGTTTGACCACCAAACTTTGACCATCAAACTTTAGCTTTTAGGATTTAAAACTTTGACTACCAAACTTTTAGCTTTTAGGATTTCAATCTTTGGCCACTAACCTTCTTACTACTTATTTACTTTATTTTCTTCCAATTTGACCACCAAACTTTGACTTGCTTTTAGGATTTCAAACTTTGACCACCAAACTTTTAGCTTTTAGGATTTCAAACTTTGACCACCCAACTTTGGCCACTAACTTTCTTACTAACTTATGTACTTTCTTTTCTTCCAATTTGACCACCAAACTTTTAGCTTTTAGCTGCGAGTATTTTTTTTTGAAACCCACGCGAGAATAACAGTAATTTAATATTATCTTTTATGTCCACGAAACCCTCCATGCAATAGCAGCTCCCACAGTAACGCACGATCTTTAACGTTCACCAAACCCTTAACGTAACAAGAGCTCCCGCCACGAAGCACAGGGTAATAGAAATCCTAGTTATTAATCCAATTCCACAAGAAAACAAAATGAAACACATATGATGAAGAATAATATGAGATGCTTTTGCATTTTGTTTCAACTACTTTTTTTTCTTTATCAAAGTTGCTTTTGGTTTGCGCAATTCATAAGTAATGGATCATATTGATCATCCCGACTCCCAACATTCTATTTATTGCTTCTTGATGTTGAGGGACAATTATTGTTCTTTTAAATGAAAAAGATTAGATAGTTCCTATCGTACTCCTAAATCTATATTGTTATCAAAAATCAAATCTTAGTTAGTGGTCTATTTTGAAATTATTCCTATCCTACTCATAAATCATATTATTAGCAAAGGGTTTCGGGCTTCATACATCCGTGACATTACATTATGGAGGTGTGACATTATATTCTAGGGTATGTGGCAACTTCCTATTAATTTGTGATATGGGACACGGTGTATGATTCCCAATTAAAAGGTGTATGATTCCTAAATACTTAGCTAGGGTTCCGGGTTTCATACAAAAATCAAATCTTCCTTAGTTGTCTATTTTCAAAATTATTTTCTTTTCGATCTAATATGATAATTCAAAATTTTGTTGTTTATATAATAATAACTAGGATTCTATTACCCGCGCTTCGCGGCGGGAGCTCCTGTTGCGTTGAGGGTTTGGTGGACGTTAAAGATCGTGCGTCGCTGTGGGAGCTCTGTTGCGTGGAGGGTTTCGTGGACATAAAAGATAATATTAAGTGACTGTTATTCTCGGTGGGCTTCAGAAAAATACTCGCGGATAAGAGCTAAAAGTTTGGTGTTCAAATTGGAAGAAAAGAAAGTACATAAGTTAGTAAGAAAGTTAGTGGCCAAAGTTGGGTGGTCAAAGTTTGAAATCCTAAAAGCTAAAGTTTGGTGGTCAAAGTTAGAAATCCTAAAAGCTAAAAGTTTGGCGGTCAAAGTTCGGTTGTCAAATTGTAATAAAATAAAGTACATAAGTTAGTAAGAAAGTTAATGGCCAAGTTGGGTGGTCAAAGTTTTAAATCCTAAAAGATAAAAGTTGATGGTCAAAGTTTGGTGGTCAAATTAAAAGAAATATAAAGTTAAGCTAAAAGTTAGTGGCCAATGTTTTAAATCCTAAAGCGAAAGTTTGGTGGTCTAAGTTTGATGGTCAAATTAAAAGAAAATAAAGTTAACCTAAAAGTGTTAGTGGCAGAAAATAAAGTTAATCTAAAGGTTGGTAGTCAATATTTTATTAAAACAAAGACACTGTTCTAAGTGTCTTTGTTTTAATAGATATAATAATAATAATAATTATTATTATTTATTATTATTTAGTGTTATTTTTAAGTTCTTAAATATACAATATTTAAATTTCCTCCGAAAATCTCCAATACTCTTTTTTTAGATAAAGATCAGGCCGGCTTAACCGCTTTAGTGGCCTAAAGCATATGATAAAAATGAGGCTATTTTCGAATAAAGATAATTATGTTCTTTCACATTACTACACAGAACGTTAAATCAAAAAAAACAATTTTCTCAAGGTATTCTGTGATACCCGCATTTTCAGGTTAACACTTTTACTGAACCTAGTAAACTTACATGTTCATACGTGGTTAAATACTTAATAGGGTTAGTTAAGGAGGCTTAACATATTGTTAGATGATAGTAACATATGTTATAATTAAGAAGAATCCTTGTTTGACACACACACGAGTTCTGTATCCTGAATGTTGGTGATTTGGTCTGACATACAAAGTAATGTGTACAATTGAATTATAAAGGATGTGAAGTTACATGCTTATGTGGATTACATGTTTACGTGAATTACCGCTTGAGTGATAGTTAATATGTACAATCATGCAAAATACGTGCACCTTATGATTAATATGTTATGGAATGATAAAAACAATGGTTTTTATGCAAGATAGGGTGGTCAATATTATTGGGTCCGGTATTGGGCTAAAAACATGGTTAACGGGTCCAATTAGTGGACTAAAAGGGCCCTAATACCCAATTACTTGGGCAACAAGCCAAATCCTATTATAATTATAGATCAAAAAAAAAAAAACCCTAATCCTAAACACCCTTGGCGCCGTGGACTTCCCTCACCCTCTCTCTCTCTCTCTCAATTTTCAACAAACATCAATCTCTTTCACTTATTCAAGCTAGTTTGGGTGAAATCTCTAGGCTTTGGGGACTCTTGCATTGAAGGTATAATCTTTATATGTTTTATGATGATTAGTAATGCTTGAAAAGTTTTAAAAATCATAGAAACACACACACACACAACATATATATATATATAAATCGCATACATGTGTTAGTAAAGAGTTCTTGAATGTTCATTGTGATTTGATGATGATGATTGTTGTTAGAAATCATAATTAGGGTTTTTGTATGATAATATATGTGTTTAATCAGAATAATATGAGTTATGCATGTATTAGAGATTTTTATACATGATTAGGGTTTGTGAATAACTTGGGATGCAATTTTCAGTTTCTGGCAGATTCGTTATGACGTTTTGTAGGGTCTGTATTGTGTTGTTAAATTGATTGTTTTGATGATTTCTTTGCATGATAGTAATGTACATGGTCTTAGCTTTTCATAATGGGCAAAACCATCCGATTTGGACATCGTTGGGTCGTTTTGGAATTTTATTTGATTAGAGGTCATATCAGATTTTCGGAGTTGTAAATTGGGTCAACTTTAAATGGTCATAACTTGAGATTTACAAAGAGTTAAGCTTTGAAATTTAGAAAGTAGGTTGACATTGGAAAAACTAGGTTTTTCCAAGTGGATTCAATAACTCTAGATGAGGTGAAACGAATATGACAAATGAGTTATTTTTTCGCACTTCACATATGAAAGATAATAACAACACTAACACCACGTGTAATGGATATTATGTAGGCATGAATGAGCTTGATAATGCCATTAACACCGTCCCTCTAGGCATTATAGGGGTATGAAGAAGGAGGGGACTTCTAGTATAATGCCCAAAGAGAAGAAAAATAAGGAAAATAATGATTAAAAGGACATTAAAAGGGGGTAACCATTACACCATATGTAATGGAAGGAAGATTGTGGCGTTATTGTGGCAAAAAACGCCCCCACCCAAATTCAACACCGCGCACTCCAAGTGTTTTGGGGCGTTTTTTGAGCTACATAAAAATTTTCCACGGCGTGAATTTTTTTGATGGACCAATTATATGCAAGCTTTTTTGATGGACCAATGATATGCAAGCCCCAATAATTGCTATTGGAAGGGCTTGACAATTTTTCACCTTACCACTACACCGCCATCCTAATTTGAATCCCTTAATGCCTCCACATGTCAATTAATGCCCATAGGGCTTGAAATTTTCACCTTACCATTACACATGGTCTTACACTCTTACACATTCTTTAAATGGACATTATGATGATGATGTTGTGGCGAAAAATGCCCCTTAATTAGAGGGCATTAATTACCCATGGTCTAAACGCAAGAAAGAAAGAAAGAAAGATAGATCGACCGATATATATTTTTAAATGGACATTATGATGTTGATATGGCGAAAAATGCCTCTTAATTAGAGGGCATTAACTATCACCCATGTTCTAAACCCAAGAAAGAAAGATAGATCGACCGTTAAAATATATCACATTATTTATAACAACAGATATAAGTTTTTAACACTTTATTTATTAAACATTCACATTTTAATATCTTCAAACATGGGAAGCTTTATTTTCATCTTCTCTTTAAGAAATTAATTTTGGTTTCTTTTCCAATATTACCCTTGCTATAAGTGAAACATTCCTATTTTTACATAACAGATAAATCTATAAATATATATAAAAGAACTGATGTTTGCTGATGTGGTATTAATGGTGGCCTCATCCCACTCTTGAATATGCCACGTGGCACTCAATATGAATTTGAAAAAACGAAAAAAAAAACCCTACCTATAAAAATCTTCTCTTTCAACCCAAACCCTAAACACCCAATTAATCTCCACCTCTTCTCCCCACTTCTCTCTCCCTCAAGAAACCCTAAGCCAATGGAATTAGTGGTTCACACAGTTCTTTTTGCCATTGCTAATATATCCACCGCCGCCTTCTAATTGACCATCATCGTCCCTCGCCGTCACTCTCCTCCATCATCGACCTCCCCAATGATCTGCTCTCGATCTTTAGTAAAGCCACACATGTATGCTCTACACTATTCACACAAACTGTAAACAATTATATTATTCCTTTCACAATTTTTATCTCACTAATTTATTATATTCTCTTCCTCATAATTTGTTCAATCTGTTACAATCGACTTACAATAGCTTCCAGTTTCAAGTACTTAATTAACAACCTCTAATTCGGTTCATATTTTAACCAGTAAGATGTTAATTCGATGATTTGTAAGCATTGTTTGTTATTTTAGCAGGTTTGTTTAGTGAGTATTGTAGATCTGATCTGCACCGTTCATGTCCGTCGGGTATGTCTGAAGGTATAAAAGTCACTTACTGTTTTTTAACTTCACTTTTAATGTGGTTTGATGAGATTTTGTACCTAAACGCCTCTGTATTAATATAGAGCTCGTCAATATCTGCATTCTCTTCAAAAACGAAAATTTTACTTTCCTCTTCCTCTTTTACATCATATGCTAATTAACGTATTTCAATACTTTAATATATGCTGATATCAAAGGTGGTCGATCGAGAAAGAAGGGAAATTGCGTGCACTGTTTTCAACGCTGCAATATGTATGTACAACCTTCTAAATTTTTCTTAAATATTATAAACCCGTGGGTGCAATCTTTGAGGGGCACCTAATTTGTTGCTAATTTATTCCATACCCGGACATAAGATAAATTTATCTTGATTGTTTATTTTTGTTGCAGATTCTTGGACCCGACAGTGGTTGGCAAGCTGTGTCACTAACGGAGATCATAACCACCACTGCGGTTAAGAAAGCTTACAGAAAGGCAACACTATGTGTGCATCTGATAAGCTGCAACAAAGGGGTGCAAGCATTCAACAGGAGTATATATGTGAAAGGTTTTTACACTTTTGAAGGTATGTCAATCCTCCTTACTTTTTTACTAATTGTGATACTTTAAATCCTCAAATCTTATTTTATTTATATTTTATTCATCTTACTTAGATTTGACAAACCCATGACGCTCCCGGGGTATAATATAAATTATTCATTTTTCAATACGTTTAGCATGTTTTCTTCTTTTATTATTTTTTATAAAGTCATATTAGATTTTTCAACCCTGGACCTTCCCGAGGTAATTACTAGTTAAACAATATAAAATGATAAAATGGCATGGGATTTGAATATAGAAAATCAAGTATAACATGCATAATGCCATAATGGTTTGAAACACAAACATATGAAGTGAGAAAAGAAGTAATATTTATATCAAGCAACTAAAACATGAACTCATATACTATCATATTACCATATCTAATTCAAGAAACAAGATTAAAAAAAAAACATTAGTTGGTATACTCTAATTAAACTCACAATGCTTTCACAAAACTCTAACATCCCATCTCAAACTACACCCTAATTTACAAACTTAAATTTCTCACAACATCTGGAGTTTGAAAATAACTTGCTTATCAACTGCATCCAAAATGCCAATATCACAAACAGATTCTTGTTCATATGAACTCCTATGATCTTCAGTAGCAATGTTCAAATCCAAACTGATAGCAGACTCTTTCCCACAATCCTCAACTGTTTCTTGTCGTTCGCATTCGCCTTCGCCATACTTTTGCCTTATGCTAGGAGAACATGCCCTCGAAATCGAACTGAAGCTTTCACAGCTGAAAATAACAATTGCATCATTAAAAGGAATTGTTTGTCCATCATTTAGTGTGATTCTTCCATTCTTGATTGCTTTCTTGATTCCCATTTGTGAATGGTAATCAACTTGCTCAACATCTTCCATAAAGAACACGCGGTTTGGGTTTTCTTGGACAGCTTCTGTGAATCTTTCAAGATAACTTTGGCCATTTTCATCTCTTGCCCTTTTGTTACTAGCTAATTCTTGATCATCATCGGTCGAATCAGCTCGTGTAGCCGAAAATCTACTCAAGCCCATTTGCACAAAGTTGGTTCTTGATCCAAATATAACTTTGGCTAACTCCCTTGCTATCTTTTCTTTTCCATGATTGTCAGCACCCAAAAAAGATAACCATGTTTCCTCTTTCCCTTTTCTTTCCATTGTACCAGACCTGCATTGAAGGATAGTGGTTACTATTTCTGGAATGATCTCTTTTTGCCATGGTGCAACTCTTTCCAATGCATTGGTTAGAGTCTTTACATTCTCTGAGTTCATTTCCTTGAACTTGTGCATGTAGCATTGATCTTGATCATGATCACCATCATTGTAATCTTGATCACTAGCTTCACTACAAGAAGCTGAATTCGGACTTGAGTTTGGATTCGATAAGAGTTCGGGCATGAAGGTTTTCGGATTTGGCTGTTCGAAACATTCACCACCGATGAAAAACTGATGTTCTTTCGGGGTATTCGATTCAAAAACCGAGGGCCAAGTGAGATTATGTTGGTGGAAATTTGGTGAAGAAGACATGAGGGGTGGTTGTTGTTGTTTGTGAAGTGAACTACATATTGAGTTCCATTTCTTGCAAAGATTTCCAACCTTTTCACATTCCTACAAACACATGCATCATATTGTCATTGCTCACTCTTACAAGATTAGGATTTTTAATCATTTATATATGTAATATAACAAAAAAAAAGTTACCTGATCATTGATGGTTTGTCTTGAGTGCTCTTCTTTGTATTGTTGTAGCCATGAAGGCAAAGAGGATCCATGCATAGTAGTAGTGATGGACTCAGTGGTTCGGCCATAACTCGTAATGGTTCGAGCCTCTCTCTTTGCATTAACCGAACATTCCTCACAACAAGTGAGGAATTTCATCTCATTGGAAGAATCTTTATTGCTAATAAAACAAAACCAGCATCCAAGATCAGTCTTTTGACCTAAAAAGATTATCTTTAAGGCAAAAGCATAAAAAAAGTTTAAGTCTTTACCTTTCTAGATTGAGGGTGAGGTCCAAGCTAGCAACAGGAAGTGTAAGAGGACAAAGATCCCATAGAGTTTCAAGTGATGGATGACCTGTTTTGCACCTCATGTATGTTTGTGAGTTGGCTATCCCCATCAACCACAATTTCCACTATCAACACCAAACATAAGTCCACTAATCTCCATGATCATATGCTCAACAGGAGAGTAGTAGTAACTATGGTTGAGCTTTCGCTCGTTGTGATTCGACCAGTAATCCGAAACCCATTTAAGATCACCTAAATACAAGATCACACCTCTACCCACAAAGCTTTTTACTAGACACTTAAGTTCCCTAGCTTTATTTTCAACATCTTCCCTTGAAAGATGATTTAGTGAGTGTAAAGGAAGGCTTACAAACTGCATGAACCTAAGATTGATGTTGTTTTCGGTTTCGAATTTGTCTATAACCCCTCTAACTATAGCATCAGCACTAGTTAAACACTCTCTTATAACAACAATGTTCTTTCTTTTCTTATTCATCATCATTTCTATAACACTCATAACTTCTTCATCTTGGACTTTAGGTAAAGATTTGGGCTTGATGTTCTCTTTTGATTGAGAAAAATTGAGAGGGTTTGGGGAAGAGACAGATATTTCCATTTGTTCTATGTTGTTTTTAACTTGGGTACTAGAGAAACCGGCTTCTCGCATCACTCTACTCACACTAGGATCATCTAAGATGGATATGATGAGTTGTTCGATCTCTACTTTAAGAGCTAAAATAGGTTGTTGTTGATTTTCGATTTGAACCACGTCGTTGGTGAGCTTGAGCCCGCTTAAAGGCGGCCACCAACGCGTTGGAAAGAGAAGGGTAGTGAGAGTGACTAGGGTTTAACATGATAGGGCTTGATTGCATGGTAGGGAGGCGGTTTAACGCCACGTTGAAGCAAAGCTCGAGAGCTTTGCATTGGAGAGGGTGAGAATTTGGTTGCAAACAAGCCTTTCTCATAAGGCTTGTTGGCGATGCCAGCATCGCGCTGGCAACATGCAACGGCGTGACCTGTGCATGGCCACGCCGTCTAGCAAGACCAAGGGCTTGTTTCACAACGGTTGTAGCTTCGGGTGTTAGTGTATGTTGCATGGTGTAGCCTCCTGCCCTCATGGTTCACTAGGTGTTTGAAGATTTTTGAAACTAGTTAGGGATTGAAGTTTTTTTTGAAAGGAGGGTTGAAGAGAAATGGTTAAATGGTTTTGTTCATCATATGGTTTGATTTTGGAAGTTGGTGTGTGCTTAATGTGTTGGCAAGTGGTGGTGATGTGTGGTTTATAAGAAGGGGATTAAAGAAGTAGTGTGAAGTGGGGCTTTGTGCTTTTCTTGCAGTTGTTAGTTTTGTATGTGAAAGTGGAATGCCATGTGAAGCAAAGCAAATTTCTCTCTCATAAAAAGACTAATTCAACCTTTAAACAGTAATCTTAACTGGAGTACAACGATTTTTTTTTAATATTTTTATTGATTGTTTTAGCTTTGTAATAAAATTTTGTCTTGCCTTAACAACTTGAAGTAGAGAGCTAGGTAGACACTTGTACAGAGCACCTACAATGGGGTGATGTGTCAGCGAATAGCGATCCAAAACAAAGGACCTCATAAAATGACCTTATTTGTCATGTGAGCTTGGTTCGGCCCCCAAATCCTAGTTTGCGAACCGATGAGTGGGTTCCACACAGACACAAACAACATTACTTTAATTTTTTTTTTTAATTTAGGAAGTGAAGTGTGAGGTACTGCAAGTTTGTAGAGGTTTGGTGTTGTGAAAAAAAAATATATTTTTTTTATGAAGGATTGAAATATGATGTGAAATGATGATGTGCGCGGTGGATGCTCTTGGGTGTTATCATATTTAGTGGGAGAGAAAGAAATGTTATGCGATAAATTAATAAGTGTCGTATATGTCATTTAAATTATTAGGTACATGTGTTTATTTGATACCTTAACTCTTTATCTAATTTAATGTATGTATCAAACAATCATATACATATATGTGTGTTTGTTTTGTGTAACTATAATAAGAAAAAAAATATATAATTGCTACTGCCTACTAGTGTGCAATATTATCACAATAGACTGCTAAACCTTATAAGCATTGTATACATTTTTTTTTCAATTTATTTCCCTCCCTCTCTCTCCACTTTATCTCTCTCATAAAACTAGAAAGGTGAAAGTACTTAGAAAATAATGGAAGTTGGACTGCTTTAGATTGATAATTTGAAGTTATAGATCCAAGACTGTAGCTTCCTTACTTTCAAGCAAAAGATCATGTAAATAAATAAACTAAAATAAACAAGAAATGGGCTAGCTTTATCTGGATAGTGACCTTATTTAAAAGGGTGCAATTTGTAACTTTCTTTTTCTAAAGACTGCAAAAGCTACAAGTTGTGGAAACTTTGTCCCCCCTTAACTATCTTTATTTTGCAAAACGCTACCCTTCACTTTCTCTTTTTAATTTGCAAAAGCTTTGTGGTGTGGAAGCTTGTCTTGGTTATAGACACCATGCCAATCAAAGACAAAGAACAAAAGCTGAATTGCCTTTAAGACCACTAATTATATGCCCTACAAGATTGTGGATATTAACCCTCCTCTTCTGTACCTATGAGGGTGTTTCTATATTGGGATATATGTGAGATTATATAATTAAATTTACAAATAAATGAAACATTATATTTGAACATTCTTTCTCAATAATAGGAATTAGGATGGCTAATCATATGAATATTTAGCAATTTTAAATAATTAAAAGGTAGTATATAGAATAATCAACATGATATTATAGAAGGAACTATATTAATATTATGGTAAAATCAAAATAGAAGTCTTCCAGATAATTTAATAATATGTATTTAGTTTAACTTATCATAATTAGTCTTATTGCATGTGTCATAAGAACTTATTATTCAACAACTAAATGATCGTAAACATGGTATATTTAAGCATATATAAAACTTGATTAATGCTACTTCAAATCCTAGTATATCAACACGAGCAATGATATGTTCATATCTTTGTTGTGTTTGAGCCATCTTATTAAGAATATATATACATAGAGTGATGATATGTGTTCTAGTAATTTACCCTCGTTGTCCACTTTCTTGATTTATCATGGTCGCGTTCTAAGAGTGATGGTTACACACAAGTAGAAGAACGAATGATAAACTTATACTTCATAAACAATCGATCTCTATACTATTAGACACTTTAAAATTCTTAGGGTGTTGGTTATTTGAAAGCATCATCAAAACTATAAAGAATTTAAAGTATCATCTAAAATAAAACTAATTTAAAATTTTACAAATGACTTATCAATTTTTAAACTCGTATTTTAGTTCTGCAAATCATTACTAATTAAATTATATATCAACATTAGGGCTGTTCACGAGCCGAGCCGAACCGAGCGGACCTTTGCTCGTGCTTGGCTCGTTTACAAACCGAACCGAGCCGATCGGCTCATTTACAATCGATCCGAGAACCGCGCGAGCATTGTTCGAGCGCACATTTTTTCGAGCGAGCGTCGATGCGAGCGACGAAGCGGCCAGTGTTTTCGTACAACCATAAATTTGGAATGTTTCCTTTAATATTCTCGCTGCCTAGTGATGACTAAGGTTCGACTGTTCGAGAATGAGGCTCTAACTAGGGTTGTGGCGTAGGTTGATAGCGGGAGATGATTGATCGTGGATAACTAATGGGAATAGAAAGTCAAGCATGTTTTTTCACGACTTATGGTTTTGCAATCAAACTTAGTGTTAAGTTATCATTTGGTTGACTAGGCCAATAACTATAAATATAATTGTATATATGCATATATTGAGCTAAATCCAGTAGAGTGGTATGTATAAAATTATAAATATAATTGTAATTAATATGTATATATATAATTATATATATAATAAAGTCATAAAAATTATATCGAGCCGAACCGAGCCGAGCGGACCCTTGCTCGTGCTTGGCTCATTTATAAACCAAACCGAGCCGAGCGGCTCGTTTTACAACCGAGCTGAAAATCGAGCGAGCAATTTCCGAGCAAATTCCGAACGAGCGCCGAGCGTTTTGAACAGCCCTAATCAATATAGATATTGTTTATAATTGAAAGGTGTTTCTTTAAAGTTTTATTCATTATTTAATTTCATGTTGTGGTGGTAATCATGACCATATATAATGTGAGATCATCTTTTCTCAAACGGCTATATAAAACACCCTATGATTGGAGAACCTTTAGACATTGATTTTAGTTCTTCAATCATTGGTATATGGAAATTTAAATTTAAATTTATAAATGTAATGCAGTTTTTTGTAAACAATGTGGTGGAGGGGAATAAAGAAGAGTCGTTTTTATGGCTTAAGAACAGATCTTTGTTTGGTAAGTTGAATTGGGTGAGACAACGTGATTTTAACGTGAGAGATGTCATTATATAATAAACTTATATATATTTCCATTTACCGTAATCTTGTTACAAATTAATGATTTACCCTTCAAATTATTATTAATGTAGCTTGATTGCTTTTATTTTCTAAGGTAGATGTTAAAAGAAAAAAAAACCAAAATTTACTACTCTTTAGTGTCACGTCAATTAAATCAGCATTTTTTACCCATCTCCCTATTTTCTTTCTTTATCCACTCTTTTCAACAAGTTAGTGAACCATTAAATCAACAAACTTTTAAACTTTATTTTAGAAGTTGGCTTATCATATTTGTTATTTTTTTCTTTATGCATTTTTATATTTTACTTTATCCATTTTAATATTTATTTATACTTACTGAAGACTCGACATAAATTACTAGATATAAAATAAGATTCCATCAAAATTATAACAAATTATAACCTAACTTAATTTTTGTATTGTTATAGAAAATTCTCCATCGATTTAAGGCTTGGTTTTAAAATATATGTAGGAATCTTTTTACTTATGTTTTAGCTTTTGGAAAGAAACATATCTCCTAATGATTCAAATTCAAGAACAAAGAAGATCGAACATAGGAATAATATTTACACTTTTTATAAAGTGTTATAGGTTGTTTTTTTCTTTATTTTTTTAAAGAAATAATAAAAGGTACAAAAGAATAAAAGTAATTTTGATGTCGTGATCATTTGATAGATTGAATCGAACTCAAGAAAAGAACAAAGAAAAGTGTTTATCTTGTCTTAAAGAATGGGTTTTGCCGGTTTAGCTTTAGCCCCATCAAACTTTTTTTTTAATCATAGAACCTGGTCCATTCAATATTGGGCTAATAGTAACTGTAGAAGTTTGGAATAGTATTCAAAAAGCCCATTACTTTTGGGCTTTTGATAATGGTTCATCACATGGCCTCTTAACAAAATTTAGTGAAGAAAATAAACAATTTTGATTGAGGACCTTACAGTTTGAAGTTGAACAAAACACTTCTTTCGTTACTTGCAATGTCTTTGAATCGAACATATAATTGATTTACTTACCTAAGTGGTTCAGTGGTTATGGTGGTTCTAAAAACTAGATGACTTAACTCTATATATTAAAGGAGGAAACACACCGCTATTATTTTCTAACACGAACTATCATTGTATTGCTGACGTTGCACCTTATTTAAAAAAACATTTCTAATGCCTTCTTAGTTGGTATGGGTTATTGTGTTCTTCTTTTAGGAATGCGGATGTGGGTACCGGTTACTCGTATTGAAAGGTTTGCTACCGTATGTCAAACACTCTCTATATAATAATGTCAAGTTATATAATCTCCTTCTAGATAAACAACTTTTTTTGTCATTTAACCTTATTAGTTCTTGAATAACAAACTAAATAATATGGATATAATTCCTTATTTGAGTTTCCTAATAATAGGTCTAAATAATTTCTTACATCTGTCATGAATACAATAAACCACTAATATGCTTATATAAAATTCCTTTAGTCACAACTTGTGATTTTGAGCGAGTCAAACTTCAACTTGTATATAGAATAAACTTATATGTACTCCTGAATAGAGGGAAACAAATAATCATGAATGTTGCAGGTGTGAAACATAAAGCTAACCTCAAAACCATCAATGGGCTTCCAGCCTCCCAAGTGTTATTAAGGACCAAATATGTTTAATAAGGTAATTTCACACAATTTTTAAGATGGGAGTTGAAGGATCTCTTCACAAATCTTCAATTTTTTGTCATTTTCTTCCCTTTATGCCCCTCATGTACAACATATAATGGTAATAGTATAATTGTCTAATACATACTTTATATCCCTTTCAATATGTAACTCTCATTCATAAACACGAAAATTCAATACTTCATGAGTTACAAATCCCTTTTATTTCCTCCTTTTGTATAGTCAATCCCCTACCTTTATGTACCTTACTTTTCTAACTCTGTTTACTAGAATTGCCCTTCATTGCATTCTTTACACGCGATCTAGAGAGAGATACATCGGGTGGTGGTGGTGGTGGTGGTGGTGGTGGTGGTGGTGGTGGTGGTGGTGGTGGGTCCCACTTGTAAATAAAAATATTGAAAAATAAAAGGTTAAGCAAGAAGTCATAAATACCCCCCAACTTAACGTTAATATTTAACTAGGTTTAGTGTCAGGGACGAATGTGGCAAAAACTGAAAACCCTACGGACCCAGATTTAAAAGGTTTGGGTTTTGGACTGAAGTGGCAAAAGTGACCAAACCTCAGGGACGATTTTGGCTATTAACTCTATTTTTTTCCTAAAATATTAAGTAGATGTTAAATTTTTTTCCAAAATATAATCATTGTTTAAGATAAGCCATGTTAGATTGTACTCCCCAAAAGATAGCTAACATTTAAATTCATTATTTCAATATACACAACAGTGGGGCAATTTGGAAGCAAGATTAACCGTAGACACGTTCACAGATGAGATGCGCGACTAAATCCTTTGTGAATTCTTCTAGGCGGACCCTTCGTGTAGCTTTATATTTTGTTCGGTTAATTTATGTCTTGGATCTTATGTTTATGTGATGACCAACATTTAAATCTGATTTGATATTAGTTAAGGTAAACAACTTGTTTGGGTTTGAGTTCTCTCGTTACAATTACGTTCGGATGATGACAAAACCTAAAAGCGGGTTGGGTGACTAATGGGTTGACTTGACACTTATAAATTGGGTAACTAATAGTGTTTGATGATAAGAACCTATTTTGATTGCTAATTAACTAATTTCTAGAACTATGTCTATGTGGTTCCTAATTAATTAACTAAATTTTGTGTAAAACCTAGAACCTAGATAACTTAGATAAAACTACACTTTCCACCAATTCTCTGTGGAGACGACTCGACTTCCACTTACTACTTATTTTCATTATTTTTGACCGACCAAACGACATTGATAAGACACGTGTCTGGATGAGGCACGGCCTGTGCCTGGATTACTTCATGGCACGAGGCGTGGTACTCAAGGCACGGGGCTTGGTCAACTTTGTGGGCCCCACGAGATCTTCAAATCTTCTAGGAAAAATTACAGAAATCGTCCTTTATGTTTACCTCTTTTTTTCAGTAGATGTCCTTTAACTTCAAAATTGATGAAAATCGTCCTTTATGTTGTAAAATCTTTCAGCTCTCGTCCTTTAGGCCTAACGTGATTAGTTTTTCTGGTTAAGTTATGTCACGTGAGGATCACGTGAGGGCAAAACAGTCATTTACTATATGTCTCCCTCATTTGAAAAAAAATCACAAAATCTTTCAACTCTCTCTCTCTCTCTCTCTCTCTCTCTCTCTAAAATCTGGTTCCACCACCACCCTAAACCCTCTCACCTTAAAACCACACCACCACCACTATCATCATCACCACCACTGTCCCCTCTCTTTCTTCTCTCTCTCTCTCTCTCTCTCGCGCGCGCTTTGGTCACCATCTTCGACGAGACCACCACCATGTCTACAACAATAGCAACATCTACAAGCCCAACCACAACCCTATTTTTATACAACAACAGGGCTTCCTGTCTTCACCCTTCAAAACCTTTGTCTCTCATCCCAAGTCTTCCCCTGCCCTGCATATACAATAACTGGTTTGGCAAATTGCAGGCTAATTATTGGATCTTGGAGTAACGTTGAACTGCGACTGAACCACTGAACCAGACCACCACCGCTTGATTTCTTTATCTGGACGGTTGAGGTATGCTTCTTCAGTGTTGTTATAGATCTAACTTCATTATGTTGTTTTTTATTGAGTTAGGTTTTGATGGTGTAAATTTAGGCGTTTTGTTGTTGACCTTCTTTTTAGGGATTGTTTATTGGTTTTGGACTTTTGGTATTATGACTGTCATTTTGTCTTCAAGTTATCTAGTGGGCGTGGTGGTGGTGGTTAGGTTAGGTGGTGGTGGTCGGGGGAGGTGCGGTGGGAGATGTTGATGGTGACAGGTGGTGGGTGGGTGAGAAAGAAAGCAGGTTGTGGTGGCAGGTAGGTGATAGAGGTGGTGGATGTGGTGGTGGTGGTTATTGAAAGTATGTGGTGGTGGTGGTGGTGGTGAGTGGTGATAAAAATGATAGAGATGAGGGCATAACTGTCATTTTACCCTCATGTGGGTCCACATGATAAAACTTAACCAGAAAAACTAACCAAGTTAGGCCTAAAGGATGAGACCTGCAAGATTTTACAACATAAAGAACGATTTTCATCAATTTTGAAATTAAAGGACATCTACTGTAAATTAAAATTTCTGGCGTAAAAACACGATTCTCAAAAACAGTTTACCTAAATCTGTTTTATGTTATATACTTATGTAAATTAAATTGTCAAGCCCATGTAGTAATGAGTTTTAACGTAGTATTATATATATACCATTAACATGTGACTTTGGTATGAGAGCAAACTACTGTTTATTTTTGGAAACTTTGTAAACACTATTAAAATAAACTAGGTGTTTTCACGCCCGCGCGTTGCGGCGGGAAACAATGAGCATGTTGATATATGTATTGGGATGCTTGCATTCGGATGATAAATATACAAAGTATCATTTGGGTTACAAATATGCACCCTTAATAATATTGACGAAAGCCTTAGTAAGTATTAATTGAAGCACGATACTTCCTAAATAAACTTATAACAACTTTGAAACAACACTTTAATTTTAAAAAGCATGAATGCTTCTTTAACATAAAAAAAGACATATAGTGAACACATGCAATACAACCTACTTCTAGGACTTTGGTACGAATTTTTTAGCAGTTTCAAAACTCTGGGTTTATAAAATGGAATTAGCAAAAACAAAGTTGTTACATAAGAGCTACAAATATTAGTATATATAATAACTTGAAATACCTATTCTTCTAGTCCATGACATTTAGTATCATTGTTTTGGAAAGCTTACAACAGCAAGTTAATCAATAATACCATATGTTTCACTATTCCTTTCCCTTCTATACACACACACCAACATATAAGAGTGAAATATAGTCGTTTTCTCGGCGAGCGAAGCTGCGCTTTTTTGTACCGTTGTTTTCACAACATATGTTGTAATGCAACAGCTAATGCTATTGGCTTTCATATTCATAAAACTTATAAACCTGGTTTTACCTATAGTGATAAGCGATGCGGCTTTTGAGCGGCCGTTTGACAACCTGTAAAAACGCCATAATTAGATGAGGCGGATGCCTTAACATCATGGTTTTAGTCACATTGTTTGCATTTCCTAACTGATGACGTACTAATTTCTAGTGAAAAAAATGCCAATAATCCTACTTTGAGCGTACCTTTTGCCTTTCCAATGTATAACTTTCTGTTAGTTTCTAGACTCTAAATGGAGACCCCCGGCTCGATAGTGGTTTTGTATCAAGCCTTGGACATAAGGCACATAACACTTAGCAATCGGGACAAACCCGATTGGTGCACGTAGCCCCTTGTCTTTTAGCTATCAACGCCACCACATGATGCATGATTAACCGTCCGTCATTTTTAACGTTATTTTCACGAAATTAGTAAAATAACGTTAAAATTAATGCAACTTTAGTTTTGCCCTTACTAAATGGGCCAATCACCAATAGAGACAAGATGAAATGATAATATTTATATCAAGGTAAACATTGTAGATTGGGGTGTTTTATTGAACAATTTTTAATTTTTACTTTTATGAAATGAAAAGATATAATGAATTCAAATTGAACAATCTACCAAATAAAATTAAAATAGCATAAAATTCAAGAAAGTATGCCCTTACCGAATGGGCCAATGGAGAGAAGACGGAAGGATAATGTAACACCCCGATCGATGGCGGAATCATCAAGGTGCACGATAGTGACGATTGTTCAATAGCTCATGGTACTAAATTGTAAATATTGATACATTGAATTTAATAGTTTATTACATTGAGAAAAAAAAAGATACAATGATTCTAAATCAACAAGCTAAAGAGTCTAAACTGAAATTCAAATGGTTCCAAAATCTAAATATAAATCTAAAGGCTTAAAGAATACGTCTCAAAATCAACCTGAAACATGTACGAAAATAGTATTTGTCAATCCAACGAATTGTATTGGTGAGCATACCCTGTTTGCATACGTATATAATAGATTCAAATGTGCTTGCAATTCATGTGCTATACAATTTGCTATTATGTAACTAAGTTGTACAAATGTTCAAAATCAAACCTTTAAGAATCAAGAATAAAAAATTTAAGTGTCAAGAATCACATAACAATGACCAAGGGTTTCCCCTCGCAAGGGTAAATCAATCAAGGGATATAAATCATAGTACTATTCAGTGTTATGTCGGCTCAAAATGAGTTAATGATTTTGACAAGGCATAAGTACACACAAATAAACATAAGGCAAACACGTAAGGCACATATATGAATTGCATTTGTGAATATTGTGTTTAAACATATTTAAGTGAATGAGTAAATAACTATACATGAATCACCCAAAAGTGTGAAAACAAAAATGGGAAAGTATATTCACCGTGCTAGCAGCAGTGATAAGTATCTTCCAACACATGAATCCGCACGAGTTAAAACTGCGCGTGCTCTAAAAAATGAGGACCCTAATAAGGTCTATGAACTAAGCCTAGTATAAATTTTTGGAACCACACCTCAAGTCACCCAACTAGTTGTGTGTAAAAATTATTTGCTTAAAGTTCGCAGGGTTATAGTTTCCATAACTAAACAAAAGTCCGTCTAAAACAAGTTCTTGTCAAGGTTATAAGTTGGTATGTTAATAAACCCCTTTAGTGAAAGTTATATTTTTGTTTTAGTTAAGTGAAAAAATAATAAATTATAACTATAAAAGTCTATTTATGATTTATATAAAACAATCTGAATCGGTTAGTAAATTCGACTCGACGTAGTTTGAAGGCCCGTAAATATATATCTATCTATCTTCTATATATATATTGCAAAAGGGAAAATCCTACATGTCATCTATTGAGTCAATCTCTCCTTTTAGAGGTGCCATGTAGGATGTGAGGTGGCACCTATAGACCAATTAAAAAGAACAAAAAATATACTAAAATCTAATCTACTAAAATAAATATTAAACTTTTATTATTTTTTTCTCTCATGTTTTCTCCCACAACTTTTAAACGCTAATATTTTTTATATACGAGATTTTTTAAAGAAAAAAAATTACACCAAATTAACGAGCGTTTTATTATCTTTCCAACGAGTACCATAGTGCTATATAAAAACGAAGAAAAAAAAACGACTATTTTTATAACCCGACAAGTATTGTGTTGAGTTTGGGATTAGTTTAAAACAAAATTGTGGGTTTGGGTCGGTCTGGGATTAGGTGATACCCGACCCGATTACCCGAAACCACATACCCAAATACCCGATCATATACCCATGAATTTTTTAACGCATCACATAACCCTTAGACTAATGAGTTCGATATTTGCAATATACGTGCACCATCATACACTAAAAACTTTATACTATGTGACTAAAATATATGTACGGTTATTATAATACTATTTCAATAAATAACTTTTTTTTTCTTATTTCATGTTAGTTCTTTTTAGAATGATCGATGGATTAGGTGATACCCGACCCGATTACCCGAAACCACATGCGCAAATACCCGAACTATATACCCGATCATATACCCATGAATTTTTTAAACGCATCACATAACCCTTAGACTAATGTGTTCGATATTTGCAATATACATGCACCATCATAAACTAAAAACTTTATAGTATGTAACTAAAATATATGTATGGTTATTATAATACTATTTCAATAAATAACTTTTTTTTTCTTATTTCATGTTAGTTCTTTTTAGAATGATCGATTACAAACTTCCGAATTCATTTGACATTATATAATATTTTGTAATGGCACCAAATTTATACCCCGGCGTAGAGATTCATTTTTTTTATATTTGAATATGATAACTTATGACAGAGATTTCTTCAAAATAAATAAATAATAATAATAATAATAATAATAATAATAATAATAATATTCATTAATCATATATTGGCAAGTCATTAATTATGTTGTCATATTAGATATTTAATTATGTCATATTAGATATTTCAACCCGGGACGTTCCCGGGATAAAAGCTAGTAACTATATATTTGTAAATACTTGTATATTCTGTAAGGCAACACAAAATAAACATTTCACTTCATATTTTTTTTAAAGATAACATATCTATATTATATTATATTATTAAGGAGTAGTGATGGCCAATATAGTCATTTTCATTTCCGTACAATTTACGAAGCAACATGTACAACATATTTAAGCAAGAAATTTAAGGATATTATGGGGATAGTTGTGACAATTAAGACACTTAATGACCCAATTGGTTTGTGATGTTCATTGATTTAATATATGTTTTCCCCTGTTCTAACGTATGATATTTAAGTCTAATCGATTTCCATTCATGGTGAAACTTTAGGGTCGGCCAGGGAATGATTAAAGGAGGACGATTGAGCTCTTATTTTGAAAAATCAAACGCATATGACATTCAAGCTTCCGCACTCGTGTTTTGTATTCAGGTTTAAATAACATTAGTTAACTTGGACGTAATCAAACAACTTTCAAACATGATCATGTGTCGTGATGTTTTGTGAAGCTTATGTGATTAATGTAGATGAACCCGAATTTTAATCGTTAAATTCAATGGAAATTTAGAATTCATTTGATGGACCTTACATCAACAGTACAAGGTCAGGTTGGGATTCGGGTACGGTGGATTGTGAATATTGCATGTTTTGAGTGTATTGATTATTGAACATAAAAAAGTTGTCGCTTGTGCGTTGAGTGGTACTTCGAATGTCGGCCTCGGCTAATAAAAATTGTTGAACAAGGGAGGGTAGAGGTAAGCGTTAGTTTGAGAGTTCAGTGTGTTTGAGGTGCTCGGTGTGTTTCGGTTGTTCGGTGAGTTATGGTTTTGGTTTTATGGGTTGTTCGGGTCAATATTGCTCCATGGAAATATTTTTTTAAAGCGTGTGAAAACCGGAGAGATGAGAGAAGATTCTTTAGGGTTTAAGAATGAAATTGTGTCGGTAAAAAATTGTAAAGTGTGTATATATATAAAGAATTTACAAAAATTTATTTATTGTTTTGAACTAGGGGTGTTCAAAATTAGATTTGAATTCGAAAAATTCAAAATTCGACTTAATTAAATTCGATTATCAAGAATTCGATTCAATGATCAAGAATCCGTATTCGAATTCGATTCAATTAGAGTTCAGTAACTCGAATACAAATCGAATACGGATTTATGATTTTAAATTCGATTCGATTCGAAATTCGAATAAAGATAATACATATTTATTTATATACATATATATATAATTATATACACGCATATAACTTTAGAACTTGGGCTAATCTATAAATTTAACCTACATTATAAGTTAGCCCATTACCAAGCCCAAGCCTAACTAAAGTCCATAACTTAAGTCTTAACCTTAAACTAGTTATTCGAATTCGCTTCGAATTCGAGTTTCTAATACGAATTCGAATCGAATTGGTCAGCTTTTAATCGAATTCGAATCGAATACGAATTCGGTAAAAAAAATTAAATTATTCAGAAAATTCGATTCGATTAATTCGATGAACACCCCTATTATTTTGAACAGTAATATTACCATTGTGGTGCAAACCCCACACAAATTTTCCAATCTCACGCGGTTCGTACATCCTCACCACCTTTCCCCTCCTTCACGCCCCAACTGCATGTGTGCCACACCCCTTAACGCTGCAAAGTGCTCAAAAACGCAAAGGAATACGACAACAGGTAAATTTCAGATGTAAAATTTATGACTAAAATCTTTTAACTGTTGTACGAAAGAACAAGAATATTGCAATGATTTTGCAGGACGCATTACGATTGGTCATATCATGTAACTGAAGTCTCATCTTGGAAGTTGGCACTGAACATACACAACTGTTGTCACACATTTTTGGGTATGTAAATAGTAATGGATGCGTTAGCTATATGTGCTTGTTTCTTTTTCTATAAACAATATTACAAAATGAAAAAAAATTGACGAAAATGAGATAATGAGTTTATGGGTTAGAATAAAATACACGATAAAAGAAAAATAAGAAGTCGTAGGAAGGGTATCAAACGGACTCCGATTGAACCCATTCAAGCGGGCATTGAAACCGTCTCATCGAACCCTACGATGTTAGCTTTTTGGTCTTCGATTTTTGGGGTTTTAGCCTGTAGTTTTTAGAATATACGTTATATCATTGTGTCTTTTTCTTATTTTCATCACTGTGTCATTTTTTTCAATTAATTGTGTTTTTCTCTTCAGCATTGTGTTATATTTTTCGGCATTGTGTTATATTTTGTAGCTTATTGTGTCATATTTCATGATCTATTGTGTTTTTTGTATCCTTCTCACCCTTCTCATTTTTATTACACCGTGTAGAATAACTTGACCCATGAGTTAATTTATAGTTATGTTTTTGTAGTTTAATATATAGTTTATGATGAAATTAAAAAATGACTACGAAGTAGTTATTGTTCATGATCAGAACAAACTCTTTTTAAGATATCATGAACAAACTCTTTTTAAGAATAATTAAAATTGTGTTCATTTTGATTAAAAAAAAACATGTTCGTCACATATTTAGGGCTGTTTAAATCGCTCGTCACTCGTGAATCGCTCGTTCGAAAAATGCTCGAAAAATGTTCGTTCGATCTTCCGCTCGGTTGTATATGAGTCGATCGGCTCGGTTCGGTTTGTAAATGAGCCAAGCATGAGCAAAGGTATGCTCGGCTCGAATAAATTTTTATTTATTTAATAATAAATATACACACAATTTACAGATAAATTTATGGCTTTATATATAAGATTCCATTAGATTTGACTCAGTATATGCAAACAGAATATAACCAGCCCACTTAACATAATAAAAAAATTAATACTAGATTTAATAGTAAAACAATAAGTCATGAGGTGACAGTCTTGACTTCTTTATGTTATTAGTCGTCCATCGCTAATTGTCGCATGATATCACACCTACGTCACAATGCAACAACTGTTCTCTGACGTATGCTCATCACCTCACCAGCTTCAAACTAAGCCTCATCCTTGGACACTGGGATCTCAATATTAGTGTTATCATCGGACATTTTGACCTTAGTTGTCACCTGACAATGAAAACATCGAAGGAAACATCCAAATTTTATGATCGTCCATATTAGTCTCCGCTCGATTCTCGCTCGGCGCTCGCTCAGAAAATTTGCGCTCGAAGAATGCTCGTTCGGTTTTCGGCTCGATTGTAAACGAGCCGCTCTGTTCGGTTCGGTTTGTAAACGAACCAAGCACGAACAAAGTTCCGCTCGGATCGACTCGACTCGTTAACAAGCCTACACATATTATGAAAAATATCCACAAATAAAAACTATATATGCACGCACATGCTTGTGAAAGCGTACAAGCACATGGGTACATACTACATACACATCCAAATGTGTTGCATGCAAACAATGGACGACTGGACGTTGCATTATGATTCTCATTTTTAAGTATGCAATCGTAACCATAAACCTATTAGCATTAAGTATCAGTAATTTGTTTTGGTTGTGCTCTACTTGTTTTTTTTCTAATAGGTGGGCAGTTTGTTAAATTTTTTTTTCCTATTTTAAAACATACGCTTTAAGAAAAAATAAATACAAAAATAAAAAAGCTGGATGTATATTGCTAATAAATTATGATTTTGGAGTTAGGCATAAATTTATACTATATGAATCGAATATATTGTTTCGTAGGGACAAAGTGTAATTTTTGGCTGTTTCTTGAGATTCATATTTCACATCAAGAAACTCTTGATTGGACGTCACGGAAATCCATCATAATTTTCAGCAAAGGATAAATAAAATAATTACATATCACGTGTCAAGCTTTGGAACATGGAAAATAAGACCAAATTTAGCAAACACTTAAGTTTGAATGCATGGTTTTAAACTTTTTATTTTTGCTTATACTATTACTCTTAATTCACTTATTGAACAAAATAAATACAAATCTTACAAGTCAATAGTTTAACCAACATTTTTTATGTTCACCTTTAAATGGAATCAACTATCAAGTTTGATGTGAATAAGCTTTGGTAACCATCTTAATACCCTTGAGGCCTTGACACACATCACACACTTTTAAATCCAAGGTGGATGCGCTATGTGGGGAAGCACATGTCCACGCGGTACGCATTGTACTACCGGAAAGTGTATGGTCTCCTGAGATTCGTACTCTTTATTTTGATTATTATGTGGAGGAATACGTCGAGAACATGTGGTCCTCAAATGAAGTGATGGTTCGACTACTATATATCAAGGTTTTGTTGGGTCGTTGTGCATATATTGTTTTGTTTAAAAAAAATCAAAATAATTACTAATAATGTGAGGTTGGGTTAATTGCCTTCTACAAGCTACTTGTATCCATGAATAAGTGTCACTTGTTTTATAAAATAGCGTGATACTTTATAGATTCATACATGTAAAGCATATTTTCTTAATAAGCTAAGATGCTATTATGACTCATGTCATATCTCTCTTCATTCATATCGATTGTTAAGTTAACCTAGATATATAGGTAGTCATTTTACTATGTTTTCCTTGCTATATTTGACCAGAACTTTTACATTATCATGATATTTGACTGACTTTTACATTGCCACAGGTTGTCAAACGTTTAAAAAATCCAGTTATGATATTGAAAGCAAATCCCCATTATTTATTACATCATGTTGCGGCATGACTATGGTATCAAATACAATAATCATATAATATAAACATATACATTGTTCCATGATTATCATTTATAATCATGAGTTGTTGTACATTTTACTTAAAATATAATAAACAAACTGTACTTAATCGACCTAACTAATATTGATATATTTTACAAAGAGCTAATACTTATGGTTAGAATTTATATTAAATAAAAAAAACGCTCGATCGACCCGTAAATCGTTGACTTTAATCATGGGCGTCTTTGTCCCAAGCCGGGGAGGCCATCCGGCTTGGGCCCATTTTTATCGAGCCACAATTTTATTTTTTTTTATAAAACTCCTATATGTATGTGTGTGTTTTAAATAGAAAATTCATTTAACACTTAAAATAAAAAAATTATTAACTTAAAACTCATAGCATTTATAAGCCCAATACCTATTTAACCTATGAAACCTCTATTATTTATGTAATTCTTTTGGTTCGTCTAGCTACCTTCTTGCTAGTCGTGCTTAAATAATTTCCGCTGTTCCAAATTAAAAATATATTTGTCTTCATCATTTTGACTAAATTTTATTATAATCTAATAATTAGTTTTAAATTGTCAACTACGTACTTTCTTTACCATATATAATGATATCCAATCTTTTATATATATACAAAAGTCCAGAAAACTATAAGGGTTACTTCACTTTTATAGGATTTGCATTATTTGCCAATGTGATGCTAGACCAATTGGTGAAAACACATGTCTATTAAAGGAACGGTATCATTTTCCTCATTTTAATCTGGAGAATGAAAAATAATTTAGGATTATTAGTATAAAGTTGTAATATTTGTCGTTAACAAAAAAATATTTGTATTTGTTGCACATAAATAAACCCTCGTGACATTGATGTATGCAAAAGTATGGTTTAAGTTTTCAAGCAAGTCATAAATGTTAATAAAAAAACTGTAAAATTTGTTCAAAAATTAATGAAAATAAAAACATAACACTATGTTTCACAATTAATTTGATGTTTCATTTAACATCAACATATTTTTATTTTTATATCTAAAAGGTGAAAGAAAATAAAACCTAAATTATTAACAAAATTTATTGTTCCAAAACATTCAAACAAAACATATTTTGTCTTTACAAAATTGAGCGTTCAATTACTCTCACTTGACACGTATAACTTTTTAACTTTTTTCAATAGCTTAAAGTACGAATCTACCTTTAGCAAGACTTGAATCCTTGACCTCAGGAGAAGCGATACGTATATGTATAATTTAGAATGCGTGTTAGACTTCAACCGAAGAAGTTATTACTTCCGGTGATTATTAATGAATTAAAAAAATAGCATTAACATTAAAACCTAGTAGAAAAAAAATAACAAACATGCACCATCCATTATGTAACGACCCAAAAACAAGGATCTAATTAGAATTCATTTAAAATTAAATTGTATATGTACAAGTACAACATATTGTATCATTTAATTCTATAAATTTATCAAACCTTAAAACCTAAAAACTTAAAAGTAATAAATTTATTTATTTATTTATCAATTAATGCTTTCTTTTTTTCAGTTTTTTCCTCCACAATCTCCTCACCACCATCTTTGGACAAATGAGAAGAAACAGGAGTAGTAAATGTAGAAGCAACAGAAGCAAAAGAGGCTGTAGAATGATCACTAGAAGAAGAAGCACCACCATCACCACCATCACCACCACCACCACCACTAGATATTCCGGCAAGCAAGTCAACAAAGGCCCCAATAATAACCTCATGGTGGTTCTTATTATTCATGCGTAAATACCACCCTAACAACTCCTCTAAACACTCCCAATCTTTTAACCCATGAATCTCCACCATCTCCTCCATTGATTTCTTGAAATCTTGTTGTGGATCGTCCGATTCGATCGACATCGCCACACTTTCTTTATATGGTATGCTACCATTGTTGTCATCTTTGTCACCACCACTACTACTACTACCAATCTTTAAATCCATGCATTGCTTGTTATTTTCAAGAATTGAGCTAGTAGTGGGGCCAAGTTCGAAAAACAGTCTTTCGGACCTGGCCCCACGAACGATAGTCTCCACTGAGGAGTACTCGTTTGTGTTTAAGTACTCCTCAGATTCTGTCGATATACTGGCAGATTCTGAGGAGTTGGTGAAGCAGGAGTCGGGAGTGGTTAAAATCTCGGCTTCTGCTTCCACCTGCAAAGCGTATTTAGGGTCAAAATAGACCGAATTAACCGTTTTGAACATTGTATTATTCGAACCGGCTCGAAAAGAGAGGGTTTTAGGGTTTTTGCAAGAGGGCCATAGCCATGTTTCTTTCTTTTTGTTGAATAACAATAGAGATGAAGGGATTAGCTTCATGTTGTGATGGGTGATGGAAGGGGGTTGTGTGTATGGTTCTTGATTCTATATGTTGAATTGGTATTAAAGGTGATCACAGGAAAAGAGAGAAGGATAGAGAAAGAGGTGGAAAGAAAATGGAGGTGGTGACACTTTGGTATGTGTATTTAATAACAAAGAGGCATGAGGAATTTGTTGATTATTTAATGCAATATTGCAATATATTCATGCACCTCTCATATCCAAACACTCAATTTGGAGTGTGTATTATTAATTACAACATTTAATGTGAAATGTATATATAAATAAATTTATTAAAAAAAGAAAACAGTAGGTACATGATATAAGCTCATAATGTTTTATTACATTGTCACAATATAATATATTATAAAGGTAAAATAATGTTACAAATAATGCGTCGAAATGTATTAAAAAACTTGTTTTAACTTGTGATAATCATCAATTTTCCACCTCAATTCAAATCATTTTCGATTGAATTGTTAATTATAAAGTTTAGGATGATACGGTATTTAAAGGTAAAATCAATAAAATACAGTTATTTACCATATCGAACCGAGAGTACCGATCCTGAAAACGCCAAAAAATGGGTACCGAATATATTGGTACAGAATTTTGATCAGTACGGTACCATTTGGTACCGGTACCGAAATGCCCGATTCTGGCCAAAAAAACATTGTTGGTATTAGCATCAGTATTATCGAAATCGTTACCAATATTTGCTTTTTAATTTTTATGGATGTAAAACGCATATTGATATCCTTTTAGACGTATTACCATTTTATTTGTTGAGTTTTCTCTTTTGGTTGGTTGCTATCTATACTAAGTGGCATAACGCTGATACAGTGATACCATATAGAAGTAAACTGATATTGACGGAGTTCACAGGGGGATTTCATTTATGTAAGTTTGATGGATAGTTACTTTAAGGACATGCCATTATAATTGTTTTAAACATCTCACGTTATGATGCAAATAATAATTAAAATTAAAGAATTCAGATATATTAAACTTATGTTTCAATTTTTTCCTTAATGAATAGTCTTTCACTATTTGAAACTATAATTAAATAATTATGTTTTTGTTCTTTTGTTAAAAACAAAGAAAAAGATATCCTCTAAAAGTTAATTGGCTTAAAGTGCATTATTGGCTTCTCATGTTTAATGCGAAGTTAGAATTGTACCTGTTTTTTATCAGTAAATTTTGGTAATTAGTGCACCTGTTATGATGTTAAATCAAATTAGGTGCTGTAGTTACAACACAACTTTGGTGTTTACAACACAAACTTGATGGTTTAGTTAACACTTATATCCAATATTTTTTATTCCTAAATACTTTTATACATGCAACTCGTAGGATTTAAATCTTCTGCCTCTACTAAATATACCAAGTAACCAAAACACCTATAAGATCTATGTTCATAAGTTATGAGGTAAGAGCATTCTCATTCCCTCCATCAAATCTCATCCATTAAATTACACTAAAAATCACTACTTTACCCCTAAATCATCTCTCTTCTAATTAAAATAATAATACTTTTATCATTATATTTTCTCTCTCCTCACTCACAACTATTTACAAAAATATTAAAATATATATAGGGGTGAACAGTAGCTTTTCATATTTAGGGTGGAACAGTGTTTTCACCAAATATTTTCTCTATCCTTCACTCACAACCACTTACACTCACCCTATATAATTTGGTGGACACACTCACATACATTTGGTGGACCGAATGTGAATGCTCTAAGAGAACTACATATTTCATATTGTTCGTGTTACTCTACAAAACTTTTTTAAATATTTCGTGTTACTATTTTTAATCAAAGCATACAATGAAACTATAAGTATGATAGTAAGAAAATAAAACTATATATTTCATATAAAAAATATTTGTGCATGGTCGGCTCGTTTGTTAATCATGCATGTCGTCATTTGCATACTCTTTGTGTAATATAACAATAGCAATAAATAATAATAAAGTTAGTGAAATGTCATATTCATGCTGTTTTCTTCGACATTCAAGTGTTAGAAAAATTAGTAATATCAGAAAAGTTTACGTTGGCAATTAGAAACTTAAATTAATAAATGAATATTATAGTCCGTAACGTATATTGTTGACTTTGATAATATCAAAACTAAGTTTTAATCATCAACGAAGTCATAATCGCATGTGCGTATGGTGTCAAATGCTATTAACAAATATGGCATAACTCAATCATAATAGACACTACAGTTCATGCCTCGCATGCTATGTCTTTGTAAACAACGATTATATCTAAGACAAAGATCCTCTTGATTTTGTTTGACTTTAATTAATTATTTGTCCCCTTCTTTTATTGAAATTAAAATAAAATTGTCAAATATGTGTATCTTTTGGTAGCATAAATACATATTAGTGGGGTTCTCCATGCGTTGTCGTAGGTACTTATGTTTTTTGCTGCACTTACGTGACGGGTTTCACGTAATACATTTGCTAATACAACTAGTATATCAATTCATGAAAGCAATTGATCTTTAGACAAAAGAATTGACATAAAAGATAATAATCACCAAGGTTATTTTGAAGAGTGCAAAACACAAGTTTGTAATCATTTTTGGGAAAATCACGAAATTGGCCCATTGACCAATTAAGTGACTTAAGAAAATGGCCCCCTCCCGTCTCTTTGGAGAGACGGGTCACCAAGTTCGAGGCACCTAAGGCGTCTCCGGTGAGGTTTCCCGTAAGAACCAATACAAAACCGACACCTCGTCACACTCTCTCCTCACTCTCTTTCTCTCTCCTCTCTCTCCCCCCATTTAAACTCACTGTGCACCTCAAGAAACACCACCGGAGAATCACTTTACCACCGGAGATGGAGAAGTTTCATAAAATTTTCACAGGAAGACATCTTCGGCGTCTGTTTCTGGCTGACGTACTGCGGCAATCGAAACAAAAGGTTTCTAAACGGAGCAGTTCACGTTAACGAAGGAAATTATTTTTGCAAAGGGTTATTATCTGTTACGAGGGTACCTTTGAGAAGCTTTATGATTTTGGAGCTACGATTTAAAAAGGAAAGGAAGACACAAGAAAATTAATAGTATTTCCTTTGGAACATCGTTTAAAGAAATCGTTTCCAATAATTTATGGAAACGTTTCATTTGACGTTTCCTTTCTTCATGTCTGAATCAAACAGTTGGAGTACATTACTGAATCAATCAAACAAGATACATTTTATTGGTTATTTCAGCCCCAAATTGACAAGTTATACACCAAGGTAAAATTAACTTATACTAGCCAAACTATGTCACAGTCTTTTATAAGTGTAAATGTCAAAGCAGCCTAACTAAATTTTGGAGAAAAGAATAGCAAAATGGAAGCAAAAAAGATACTATATGAAAAGCTTTAAGAGGGTTTTCAAACCTGAAGTGTATTCAACAGTTCCAACATGTCTTTTTATCCTTTGTGAACATGAATCTTCACCATGTTTAACTCAACCTACAGACAATCAAGAAAAATTGCAACCAAGGGACTTAAACAAAATATGATCAAAATTAGAAGAGAAAACTGAAAAACTAAGGCGAACATTTTATCAAACACTTGGTATGCATATATTCTAAACATTATAACCAGCTAATAAAAACAGAGATTTTCCCACAACATACTCAATAGTCATATGCATTTACTGGACAATTAATAAAAAACAATATAATCAATTATAACATCAAAATCTAATTTATAATTACGAAATTCCTAAAACACGTAGACTTGGTAAGCTACCAAGTTCCAAACATAATGTACATTCAACAGTCAAGTTAATTCCCAAAACACATAAGCAATTCAATTAACAAAAGCCTCCACAAATTATAAATAAATTTTATACTTCTCTTAGAAAGCCTCAACAAATAGTCAATAAACCATTCAACCCCAACAAACAACACAACGGTAGCTACAATTCTACATCATTTGCAAATATTAAAGCAATTCCATTAAACTAAAAAAAAATAATAACTCACAGGGGCGGGGGCGGAAGACGAAGGACTGTCGTGTGAGACGATGGAGGGTGGAGGCGCGGAGGAGGGCTGGCCGGCTGCGTAGGCCGTAGGGTTTGGCTTGTGGTTGATTGGCTGAATGGCAGTTGTAACAAACGGGAGTTCATCTTTTTTTTTTGTCTATGAACAAAGAAGTTGAAAGTGGGGATGAAATTGGAGTGGGCTTGTTGAGTTGTTGGACTAGGATTATTGGAGTTTTAGGCTTTTTAGATTAGTTAATTTTTTTTGGGTTATTAATATTCGAGTTCGATAAATATTTTTCCGAGTGACGTAACGTGGTAACGTATAATTTCATTTAGTAGTAACGTTTTTGAAATATTGTAAAAAAAAATTTCCACTACGCGCGCAAAGTTGAGAAGTAGCGGGCGCGACCCCTAGCATCATGCTAGGTCCGCCCCTGTAGATAAGTGAGGGGGTGTGTAGATATGAAGAATTAATAAAGTGTTTCGGGTCAGCCCAACAGAACCAACCCGCAAAAAAAGAAAATTTTGCTACTCTAGTACTAAAAGATACTTTCATTGCATTCATACATACATGGGTAGAATATTTTATATATTAGTGACGAGGGCAAAAGGATATAAAATATTCTACCCATGTATGTATGAATGTAATTAATATGATTGCAAGAATCAAACACTATGCTGATACGTGCCCACGTACTAATACATCAACTAAATATTCATGCACAAGTGGTCCACGTCTTTCATGCAGTTTATTTATATTAACTGTTAGTAGGAGTAGTGAGTCAGTTTTCATATATCTTTTGTATGCCTATAAAAGGCCATTTAAGTTTAGAACATGAATATTATGAATGAAAATATGAATATTATGAATGAATATATGAAGAAGCTTTATGTTTGGTATATCTTCCCTTGATCTCACCCTTTTGAAATTTTAGAAGTTTTGTAGGTTTTTTTTTAAAACCTATCAAACTATGCTATGATAGATAAAGCCTTTTTCTATTAAAAAAATAATGACAATTATGTTATCATTTGGGAATGTAAGAACCACCAATATGTTAGCTCTTTTTTTTTTATATATTATACATTGTATTTAAGGAGAATAATAATAATAATATACCTAATGGTTGTTTCGGTGATGAACGTCGGTAAACTCCTGTTTTCTGTAGTTTGCGGTAAAGTGGTGTTAAAAGTTAAAACCCTAGAAATGGTTATAAACTTCGATATGAGGAGCAGGGACAAACTTGTCACTTTAGAAAAAAATGTTGGTTACATCCTTCTAAAACAACATTACCCGGTAAAGCAAAGCTAAGAGTAGAGTTTGGGGAGAGTGAAATGTAGGCAAACCTTACCCCTATCTTTGCGGATAGAGAGACTGCTTCCAGAGAGACCCCCAGCTCGACAACACACAATCGACAAGCAAACAATACTAAAAGAACGTTTGTCAAAATATGGGTGCATCTTATTGAGTTATGTCATTTTTCGAGCCAAATGCAAAGAAAGATTGGGAGAATGATGAGAGCCTTAGCAATATGGGAAGTGTAAGTACTTATAAGTGATTTACACATATGGCATACCATTTGTTCGGGAGTTGTGACGGCTCCATGATGAATCCATAGCATGACAAAAACCAGTGCCACTTGTCATAAGCGAGATAAATTGGTTGTCCTCGGGCAACCAATGGTGTCCCACGAGGTGTTGAAAGACGATGCCATAAATTCAACAAGAGATTTTCATAGTCGCAAACATCATAAATTTGATAACCAATTACCCAATCGTGAAATTTATCAGTTGTTGTAACATGGAACCAATACCTAGTTGAAAAAATGAGTAGTGGAAAATGAAAGGATTGAGGTGGAACGTTCTTATGTGATGAAAGGTTGTTGCATGCTAGATACACTTGTATGGGCGTCCCTTTAGTCGTTTTCCAAAGTCAAGCCAATATATGAGGGTGTTGTCGCAAGCATGCAATAAATGCATGAGGACGTGCATGTTTTTTTCGTGTTGGGAGAATGTGACGTGCCAAATGTTTGAAGATCTTATATACATATATTTCTATTGGAATGTTTGGGTTTATTAACAAATTGAAGTTCTCGCTAGAGAGATCCTCAATGAATTCTCGCTAGAGTTGTGGCCACTTATCTTATGAGCCTATAACAAGATAAAACCAGTGACTTTTATCTTAAACATGATGCAACGACTTGTCCTCAAGCAATTGAGGACACCGCACTAGGCTCTGAACTGCGACTATGTGACACCAGGTGGGTATATGATTGAGAACATTTTTTTGCCTTTTAGGATATGGAACGCGTTTGAAGAAACTAACTGATATAAAAGACTATGTATGGAGATAAATCAAAATTAATATTATCCTAGTAATAACACATAAATATATTGATAAAATAGAGGGTAAAATTGCAAATAACAACATAATACTCACTTCACTTTCTTTTTAACGGCAAATTGGAATCACTCACGGATCATTGGGGTATCATTGTGCCACCAGTGTTACCACGCGATCATATACCACCACTAAATCACCAACTCAGGAGGAAACTCATAATAATTATGAGAAACCCCTTGTAATATTCGAACCCAGAACCTTATAATTCTTAAGTCTTATCCCAACACCAAGATACGGCGGGGCTATAATGCCTTTGCCAATACTCACTTCACTTGAAATCAAAATTTGAAAACAAGTACTCCCACGCGGGAGCAGTTGATCTTCATCATCTCCGTTACCCAAATCAATAACATGATTTCTTCGTCTCTGATCAGTAACCAAATCCACACAAATTATTCATTCAATTCTTTAATCTGTTCAAACACATATCAAATCCTGCCTTGAATTCCACTTCCAATATCCTAATTTCAAAACCCTAATAAAATAATCCATCAACAAACAATGGACAGATCAGTAGCCTGCATCGACAACAAGGAGCTTCTAGACTTCATGTTAGCAAAATTAAATGAATTGGAGAATAAGCCTAAAGGAATCTCTGAGACTAACGCTAATACCATTTCCAAAGCCTGCGCTAACGTTTCTACCTCCAAATCGCATATCAAAACCCTAAAGGACTTCTCCAATGTCAAGTAATCCCTTTCTTTATTATTATTATTATTATTATTACGCTTTATTATTATCAAGGTTGCAAAAGGCGCTAGGCGGGCGGTGAGGTCCAGCCCAGGGACTAGTCGGGACCAGGCGAAAATTAGGCGTAATTAGGCGTTTTGGTATTTTATACGTATTTTATATATACACACAAATTTAGGTGTTTTTTGAAAATATGTTAAGATATATACACATAATACTTAGAAATACTTACATATATACACATAATACTAAGAAATTAAAAAAAAAAAAATCCACCGCCTAGCAACGCCTATGGCCGCCTAATGGCCAAAACGCCTAGATCAGCGACTAGGGCTTATTTCCGATTTTTACTCCCGCCTAGGCCGATTTTTGCAACACTGATTATTATTATTATTATTATTATTATTGTTGTTGTTGTTGTTGTTGTTAATGCTTTTGTTGTTATTTGAGTTTCAAGTTGGTTAGAATAAAATTATGTTTGATTGATCGATTGATTTGTACATAAGACTGATTATAACAGCATTTATGTTTCTACTGCCTACCGGTCCTTGTTTACAAACCGCCACCTCAACATGCCACGTCAGATTTTAAACCAATCGTGGAACGTCTTTGTTTACAAACCGTCACCTTAGCATGCCACGTTAGATTTCAAACTAACCTCTATAAACCATCATTTTTCCTCACACCCCGCTTTTGTATAATAAAATATATTAAAGAGAATGTTTGTGTGTGTGGTCCCCACAAATTTCTTCCGGATGGGTCCGCTGCCAAGGACTCGGCCCCATAGACTTGGGATCTCCAATGGTGATGTGGCACACTCTTGGTTTTAAAAAGTGCGCTTAAGCGCGAAGCGCATCTAGGCGCCTTATGTAACACTAGGCGAGCATCGCATGAAAAGCACGCTTTTTTGGCCAAAAAACCGCAATAAAAGCGCGCTTTTCGTACACGAGATGTTTTTTGTGCTTAAAATTGTTATACATGTAGCTAAAAATGTTGTACATTTAAGTTAAATCATATATAAACCTTTTTTGTATCTATATTTTGGGTAAATGATGCTAAAAAACCTATAACATATATAAAAAAATTATATGTATTCGTCGTGCGCCTGGCGTACGAAAAGCCCACCGCTTTTGCGCTTTGCGCCTCGGTTTTAGAGTTCGTCGCTTTTGTGCGCTTCGCGCTTTTTAAAACCAAGGGCACACCATTTGAGGTGCTCTAAGAAATATGCAATTTGGAGTACTTGATTTAACATCCAGACTCAAAAGTGTATGATTAGGTGTGCGTGTGTGTGTGTGAACAAGGGTGTAGTAAATAGTAATACAACCATTACTTGTTGAATGATATCATATTAATGTATTGAATGACAATGTGAATTAGGTTCAACTTGCATTTGCAAATATAATGATGTTTATACTTTTTAAATTATGTTTTGACTGATTTCTGATTGGTGAAACTTGAGTAGGTTTGATCCTATCACGGTTCTGCAATGATGATTGAAAGTTGAAACAAATGTATTTTATACAAGTATTGTTAGCAGTTTGAAATTTTATAAGAAAGAGCTCTTCAACCACTGCCACCCTTACCCACATTTCTTTAGTATGTCAGAATTATGTTATCAAACCTGGAGCCTAGGCGCTTAAAAAGTGAGGGCTTTTTCAGAACTAGGCGCATAGTGTAAAAATACCATTTTTAGGGGTTTTAGAAATGTTTTAGGTTTGTTTAGAGGCCTTCAATATAACCATTCTGGCCAGAAAATGCCCTGAAGCAGCACCGCAGAGCCTGAAAGCTCGCCTTTCAGGGCACAGTGCATTTGGTGCGTTGGGCTGTGCTCATAGGGTTTTTTTTGTCAACATAGAGTATATAGTCTAGAAGTGCATCCTAAATTTACGAGTTTCTATTATAGTATTATGTAAATCTAACAAGGGTTGGTTATTGTTGATGATGGCTTCTTCTTGGAAGAAGTTGCGTAGCTAAGCTACTTTATGGTTAAATGAAAGACTGTTAGATTTCGGTAATTAAGATTTCTTCTGTGTTCTCACTTCATATGGCATTTCATTTTTTAATGTGCCAGAGGTGTTGGAAAGTGGATCTTGAAACTTATGAAAGATTTCTTTGTTGATGCTGCTGAGAATGAAGAGACGACACAAAAGGGTAATTTATTAAGGATTCACACTTTTTTTAGTTATCTTGCAGTTTCTGATTTCTTCCATTGTATATAATCTCTTATAAAAATATAGGTGAGAGAATTAAGGAAAGCAAGCGATACATGCCTCAAAAGAATTCTGTGGCTTATGCTTTATTGATCACCCTTTACAGGTAAACATGATACATCCTTTTGCCCTGTATCTCCTATGTAATTTTGGTTTATTAACAGCATGAATTTTGATGTTTTTTTGTTGTTAAGAGGAACTGCTGACGGAGTTGAATTTATGCGGAAACAAGAGCTAATTGATGCTGCTGAAGCAAGTGGGCTGTCCCGCTCACCTATAATGTATGTTTTTTTTGTGCTTTTTTAGCTTTTTATTTACCTCACCTCAAGTATATCATATGATGGTGTTTTTATTTTAATTATTTTTTGTACTTACAGGCCTGAAATAGGAAAGGGGAAAGCAGGCCAGTTTGGAGTTAGCTCAGGCAGGGATTGGTATAGTGGATGGAGTTGCATGAAAAAGTTGATAGATAAAGGGCTGGTTGTAAAATCTAGCTGCCCTGCAAAGTATATTTTTAGTTTTCATTCTCATATAAAGATAGCATGTTTTCATCGAGTTATTTTTTGTTTTTCAAGCCTTTTGATTTTAGGAGGTTGCATAAACTAGCTGTTTGAAACTTGTTTTCTTATTATTTGATTGTCAAATAACCAATTTTTGATAATGAGCTCATACTAACTGCAAAAAATGTTATTACCGTAAGGAAAAATCCAATTAAATGATTACACTTTATTCAAAATTACCTAATTTGAAATACTTTTACTCCCATATCACAAGAATTTTCAAGAATTTTCTCATTTTTTCACAATATTTTTGGTCATTTAATGTCTTTATTTCTTAAATTTATTAAAAAATTAAACAATTGATTATCTAATTACTACAACACTTCCAAGTACCGTCTCCTACAGCTCGTTGATTGTAATTAATCACATTATCCTTTTCCTTTGTTAGTCTTATGATATCTCTATGTCAGATAATACGATGAACTGAACATGCCACCTGTCGCCTTTGTACTTATTTTTTAATTTCAGGTACATGCTGACTGAGCAAGGAAAAGAAGCTGCCCGTGAGTGTTTATCAAGATCTGGATTGGATGATTCTACAGAGAATTTGCAAGTTACTAATAAAACTTCAGATTTAAACCAAAACAACACGATAGATCCAGTGTGCACTAATTCTGACTCGGTTAAAAACATGCCACCTCCACATGTTTCTTCAAAACGTCGAAAAAAATCAATAGATATTCCCCACGATACTCTTGATAAGGTATACCATCTAGCTTGGTTTTAAATTGCGTGATGCGCTCTGACGCGTTTAGTCTAAATCTGATGCGTGATGCAAACGCATCACGTATGCAATGCGCTCTTTATAAAAAAATACAAAAAAATTATTCATACATAACTTATAAAAACATACCTAAACTAAAAAACAGACATAATAAGAAGACAGGAGCTGCGCTTTTTGGTTCAAATCAAGCATACTAAAATGTTTCTAGAACCACAAAAAAGTGTTTGTGAACCATAATGGTCAAAATCAAGCATACTAAGATATTAATTATTGAAAAAACCCAATCCATTTCATAAAATCTGCAGAAAAAAAGAAGAAAAAAAAAAAACATAACAATGTCTCGTGCATAGAAATTGGCGCAATATTCTCGCATCATGTACACGTAACGCATCAGCTGTGGCGATGTGCTCTCATCAGTCATTGGGCACACATTTTAAAACCAAGCTATCTAGGACAAATTTATTATATGCTTAAATTAATATTTATTGGTCTATTTTTATTTTTTTTGTAGCTTGTGGGCATGGGATACTCTAAAGAACAGGTTATCCATGCATATACTGAGGTGGTAGAAAAGTCGCCAAATGAGGAAATTTCTTCACTTTGGTTATCTGTTTTATGTCGTCTCCGGGAAGCTGAAGTTTACAATCTACCTTTGACATCTCAGAAAGTTGCAGAAGTCAAACATCATGCATCAACTAGTTCTTACACTCATAAAAATGGTACTGATATACTATTGCAAATTACAAAATTAAATAAAAAATGACGAGAAGGCATAACCTTGAATCATTGACTTTTGTATATCTTATAATATCTAGGTCAAACCGTCCCTTTTAGATGTGAAACTGGAAATCCATGTTCAACACTGAGATCTTGTTCATCGAATGTGAGTGTTAATTTCTTTTGGCATGATATTGTCTTTTTATCATTAATTTTTTTAAACAAGTTTTTTTTTCTCTTTAACCTGGGCTAGAAAGCAATAATGTCCTATTCTAATTCTTTCGTAGCAACATACTCCTAGTTTTTCTTAAAACAACAACGTACTTTAATTTTTTAGTTATAATAGCATATTAACTCATTGTAGCAATGGGTTACCTGATGGCTGATAATTAAAAAAAAGGCTTATTGTTGCATTGATTTAATACTTTTATTTTCCAGTACTTTTGTAATCATAGTACACATGGAATATCCACGTAGACGTTGAAATAACATAATACAAGGGAAACCAATGCCACATCATCAATTTCAAATTATCAGGTTACCGGTTGGCAGTGGCTAATTTGCTTTAGTGAGAAGCACACTATAAATTTTATTTGGAAATTATATTTTTGTTTATTCCCTACATGATGTTATAGGACCACAATGTTCTTAAGCGGGGTAGGAATGATCTAGAAGCTAAACCAAATCTTTTATCAATGCCACCTTTGACTTTTGGAGACCGATTTGAGGATACATATGAAGTTGTTCTAATATTGGATGACCGAGAGAAATTTACCAAGGCGTAAGTGTCTTCTATTTAATTATTAGTTACTCTTCTGCAGTACTGCAGCCTGCATCATTACATCATTGTTTAGCACATCAATTTTCTTATAGATGTTAATCTTGAGATGTAATTCTCTCATGTAACACGTGTTAATGTATTGCTTTCTGATTTTCAGGTCAAAGTCTAGAAAACTACTTGAGCATATTCAACTCCATTTTAAAATACCGATAGAGGTGAACTTGAACCTTTAATGTAAATTAATGAACCACAAGACCAACAAAGATCACACACAAACATCTAATTTAATTAGTTAGTTGATTTGGCAAAATCGTGGGTTAGATGGGTTGGGTAATGGGTCAAAACCTAGTTGGGTTAAAAATGAATTATTTTTTTGTGTGGGCCTAGTGGGGTATTGGGGTTGACCCAGATACTTTTTTACCCAAAATTTATAATTTTTACAGAAACCATATACTCCAATAATAGTCTACATTTGATGGGCTCGACCTATTTAACATGTTATGTAATAAGCTAATCTCTTCATTTATCCATTTGACCCGTTAGCGATAAAACATAACCTGAATCGACCATTCGTGTGTAAATGGGTTGAAATTGCCATCGCTAGTGACCATCTTTATCTATCTTCCTTTCCTAAAATAGGCTATTCATATTTAATATTATTTAGTTTTAACAGGTGAGACGCTTACCTGTTGGAGATGGAATTTGGATAGCCCGCCATAAGCAATTTGGTAGTGAATACGTTCTAGATTTTATTGTTGAGAGAAAAAATGTTGATGATTTGAGATCTTCAATCAGGGATAATCGTTACAGAGAGCAGAAAGTGCGGATCCTGGTGATGTTTCTCACTATCCATTTACTTATAAATGTTTTAATAATTTCGGTTATGTTCTATTGCTAATGGGTCAAACAGGAAAAACATAAAAGTTAGTCAACAACAAAACCTGTCAAATGGGTTGAAAATCGCGAAATGTGTACTTTAACTCATAAAACCTCCTAATTATTTTATCCAAAAAGTTTGATTATTAATACAACCATATACATTATTTAATCATATTCTGACAAATTAATTATTTGACAAATAAATTCGAACTTACGTTTTATGGGTTAAACCAACCCATTGGATTAGGACATAAGGAATCTTTATTTCAATCTAGCAGGCTAGTATTAGTTTATATTTTTTCACTTAACAATAAGTTGTTAATTTGTGAAGTACTATTATCTTATTTATTCATAAAGAGATCAGGACTTAAAAGGTTTATATACCTAGTAGAAGGTGATCCAAATGCTTGTGAAAGTGCTGAAAGTATTAAAACCGCGTAAGTACAAATATATTTGAATGTTTTTATATTTACTGCTGATTATTTACATCGACTAAAATTTGTTTATTTTGTAGTTGTTTGACAACCGAAATTTTGGAGGGGTTTGATGTACAGAGAACTAGTGGGATGGGAGACACCCTCAGAAAATATGGTCATCTTACTCAATCGATAACAGAATACTATAAATATCTTGGCAATGATCCGAAACATCAAGATTTGCCAATATGCCCTTCTTTTGATCAGTTTATTGGAAGGTGCCAAGAGTTGGATAAGATGACAGTTAGTGATGTGTTTGCTACTCAACTCTTGCAGGTATGAGACATAGCATAAAACATTTAGGCATACATTTCTCTCTTTGATTTTGCCAATAGCAGGGCTGTTGACTGCACTTTGACCTTGGTTCTAAAAAAACATGAGGCTCTCTAAGCATTTAGGTCCCAAAAGCCAAGGTGTGAGTTGCGTGCATCATGTATGCGAGGCGTGCATCTATGTACATCCACATAAGCTGTATTTACAATCAGAAGCTGTCTCTATCATTTGTTTTACATATCAACCTATTTTTCAAGTAAACCTTTCATGATTTTTCATCCGTTTGGCTTCAAAAGCCCCACTTTCAGGCCCATCGTAGCCTTCTCGCTTCGCTTCAAAAGCCCCACTTTCAGGCCCTCAGGCACATTTTTTAGGCCAAGTTCTGAAGGAATTCCGGCCAAGAATTCTCTGAATAGGTCTGAAACATTTATACCAGCCCTAAACAAGTCTAGAATCAACCTATAACAACCTAAACTAACCCGAAAGAAGCCTAAAACATGTTTAAAACTCTGAAAAATGAAATTTTATACTGTGTGCCTTGCTTTTAAAACCCTTGCATTGAGCCCCACGGCTCACCCTTTGCGCCTTGCGCTTGTAACACTATAATATTTAGTACGTAATAAATTTAAGTGAAAAAAAAGCCTAATCCACTCCTGTGTGTTACATTTTTGCCAACATTTTAGTTTATTGCCCATATGAAAGTATGAAACCAGTGTTTAGCTGACAACATTTTATAACGAGATTAGTTGAAACTTTTTACATGGGTTTCCTAATATAAAATCATAAATAATAAATTACTTGAGTAAAATTTCTTGTTGCAGGTTCCACAAGTGACTGAGGATGTTGCCATTGCTGTCTTGGATTTGTACCCAACGGTTTTGTCACTTGCTCGTGCCTATTCATGTCTTGTGAGTTTTTGTTTTACAATCATAATTAAATTTTTTTTTTTGTTTTCAGAATGATGGAATAAGGGTAGACGTGTGTACTCCAACCCACAAACACATTTTATCTGAACTTTTTTTCAAAATTTTCCTGTATCTTTATCGAGTAAATCCTTTATACATTTAATTAAACTTCATGATTTTAAAATGCCAAATATGATTACAAAAATTGTATTATTTCAATAGCACCACAATATATATTATTGGTTATTTTCAAGCCGTTTCCTCTTTTGTTATTTTATGATTTTATCTCATTTTAACAGTTTGACCGGTAAAGATAAAACATAACAATTATTACTTATTGTGCGGATAAGTTGAGATTCTGACTTGAGTTTGACTAACTTGGTTTGTAAGGATGGTGACACGTGTGCACAAGAGGAACTCCTTAAGAAGCAGAGTAACAATGTGATCAATGGAGTCGCTAGTAGAAACATTTTCCAGTTCATTTGGGGTAGCTGATCCCATGTTGCTGTACAACAGTATGCATTTGATGCTTGTTTGGACAAGGTATGCCCAACATTTTGATGTCATAATGTGTGGATGGCAAAACAAGAACTGTTCTGTTTACTTAACGTTTTTGTTCTAGGCGTCCCATATATAATATCAAAAGTAAATATGCAAGCGCGGTTCTCGATTGCTCATTCATGTGATCTTGCTGCACTTGATTATGGTGGTTCTTTTATTTAAACATTCAACAAAGCGTTGTGTTTTATTACTCACTTTCACAACATTATGGGCGCATTTGCTTTTGGACCATGTGAGCGCGGTTAATGACTAAGACCATTCCACAATAAGGCCATTTTTGGTGTTTTAAAAGAGAAGGTGATGTGGATGAGAGAGGATGTGAGGTAGAGGAGATGGTGGGGATGAAAAGGGAGTGTGAGTGGGAGGGAAGAGAGAAGAGAGAATGAATGTATTTGTGTTATGTGAGTAGGAGATGAGAGAGAAAACACCCTATTGGTTGAACAGGTGCTATGTGGCATACCAAAAACACCTTGTTGGTGATGCTCTATGGCTATGGGGTATGTGAAGGGGTCGGGAAGCCTGCGTGGCACTCTGTGCCTTTGGGGTATACCGCCCCTCCTCCCTTCGGTGGCAACGAGGGTTTCTCTTTCCTCTTCCTCGACTCTCTCTTTGTAGTTTCTGCCTCTCTGATTCTTGATTTATAGAAGTGGGTAGGGAGAACACCACCCCCTTGATGGGTGAAAAGGGAGTTGATGAGGTGGATTCTAGGTGGAGGATGAGGTTGGTAGGTGTGACGAGGACCATATCATTTAGCCTAAGGTGTACCACTAAAAGTCCTAAAAGGACAAATGCTCTAGTGTAAATAGTACTAGGATTGGGTTATTACTTTAGTGACATAGTAGGCTTGTATAATAATTCAAACCTACCTCAACACTAATTTAATAACTCAAGTTCGAAAAGTCGAGCTGATATAAGGTGCAATGCTCTGGTAGACGGTTATCATGTTCATATGCTATTGAGATGTTGAGACTATTGCATCGATATCAGTGGTTTCATAACAATGATTATATATGGACAACCATGCCACTGTCCGAGACATCTTGATTGTTCATGAACCTCAACAAATCAACAATCTACCAACATTTTGTACATGATGTCGACACTTTTTAGCAATTATATAATATCGGCCCTCTAGATTTGTTAATGATGTTTGGATGATTGGAATTTTTTTTTTTGCAACTTTGATAGCATCATACACGTTTATTGTTGGAAAGCTAAGTGTTAAAAAAAATCAAATACTAAACACGTCGCAAAGACGATTTTCATTGTAAATAGACTCTAGGGATCAAATCTAGAATTTCAATCAAAATATATGGACAGAAAATGTAATTAATTTAAAATTAATTAATTATAATGAAAATGGGTTTGTGGGCCCGAGAATTGTGATCTGGTCATTTGCCCATTATAAGCCGGTGTGAGCTATGAGGTGCTCAAATATCGGAAAGTGAGCTATTGAGATGTCTGATTATCTGACTGTGGGGTATAAGTGTCAGATTATTGGAATGCAAGTTAGGGAGGTGCTTATCCGAGTGTGGGCTATGAACACTTATAGATCAAGGATTTTGTTTTATTGGGGTTGATTGTCTAAGCTATATACTAAATTTGTTTCGATTTGGTTCGGATCAATTCGGGTTAAGTTAAATGATAAAAAGTTAACACCAAATTAATTTAAAATACATAACAAAAGTACGTCAATCGTCAACTGAAATACATATTTTTTTTTTTAAGATTATACCATTTTTGATTTTTTGTGATTTTTTAACAAGTACTTGATCATTGTAGTCACTTGACTAAAAAAATCCTTATCAAATCTTCTTATGGTAATACTATATGTTAGAGTCTCATGAATTTTACAGTTAAACAACAGATAAAAAGATATGTTTTTGTTTAGGTTTATAGATATGAGTTATAATTGGAATAATACACAATTATAATGATAAAGTAAACATAGACAATATTACTCTTTTACTTAATGTGTTGATCGGTTATCTTTAGTTACTAACTGGCAATACAGGTGAATAATAAAAATAAAAAGGAAACATGCTACCCGAACTATCATTTTTACATTGCTTATTGTGTGCTTGTTTATGTTTAACTTGACATAAATACAAGAGCTAGCATGCATTATCACACTTTAAGCCCCATGATTTTCATGACCATTTAACTCCTAGAGGGAGGCGATGGACATAATTGAGTAATACTATTTGGGCTAACAACCTCACTATTGTCGTGTTACTGGTAGCTAAGTACACGAACGCCATGGGCAAACACTTGAGGGAATATCTCCAACATAGAAAACATATTAATGTCACACATTAACTGGGCAAAAAAACATGTCAGTAGGCTTAGCTTGTGACTTATGTTATTTTGTTATGTTTCACCCATAACATGTATGATACATACAAACAACATACATGTTGAAACTGTTTTAATAAACTATCAAAGTTACGTGCTCTCTAACTTTATAGTTGACGCTTTTTAGCATGTTTTTCATGTGATAACAATTGATATAGCTTGGATTTATTAGGGTGTTGCATTGAAGATTTGTGCCTAAATATTGTGCATTGAGACTTGTTTGTTTACATGTAGACCTTTGTGTAAGACGTATGTCGTGACACACTCTGAATGACAATTAATATATTGATGGGTTATTATATATGGTCGTAACATTCCCATGTTTCCAACTTTGCCGGGGGTGTGACAACAACAACTACGGCTACTACTTCTCAAGAGAACAGTCATGACGATGACTACCATCAATACTACGACTAAGACCACAACTACCGCTACCCCTTTAACGACTTCAAATACTACTACTACTACTTCGTCCTAGTGTCCTACGATGTAGTACTAGTAGTATTAGCAACATGAAAAACAAAACCTCAATTAGAATCCATTCTTCAGAAAAGGTGACAACAAAAACACAATTAGATTCATGTTCGTTAGAATCTTTATTTCTCCATTTCACTACTTCAGCTAAGGGTGCTCATGATTCGGAAGCCATGAAACCTCTTAAACCCATCATCGGTTCGGCTTCATGATCATTTTTTATTTTACTTTCTGTTCAAAAATTTCAAACCGTAACAAACGGTTTGGATTGCGGTTTTAAAAACTTTTAAAATAAATTAAATGGATTTAATTTTTAAAACCTTTATTTTTTAAATTTTAAATTAGTGGTATAATATATTTAGTTCTTTACCCTTTACATTGCATTAACGCAAGCCCATTCTTAAGTGCGATTTGAAACCCTAAATCTCATTCCAACTGCTCGTCTGTAAGTCACCATCTCGATTATGCAAATTACAAATAGAATTTGTATTTTTGTTATGTCTTTTGTTGCAATTAGACTTCCAATTTCTTTTAACTCTCAAGTTTCTGTTTTTCTGTTAATATGATACTGAACATGTTATTTTGTTATTAATATTCAGTTATTGTGTTTGTGATGACTGTTAATATGATCTTTCTTTTTGTTAATAAAGCCCTAACCATCAAACCAAAGTTTAATTTTTTAATTTCAACGGTTCGGTTTCTGCTTTCAATAGTAATAAAAAACCTTTAGTAACAATTTGACCTTAAAACTGCCAAAACCGAACTGTGAAAACCCCTAGCTTCTTGGTTTAAAAAATAGCGCCTGAGGCGTGAGGCACTCGAGGCGATTAGGAAAACGCCTTAGGGCTTTGAGGCGGCGCTTCAGGCCTTCTGGGTCAAAATTGGTGAAGGGTAATACATATAAACAACCAAAGGGATGAAGTCAGGGGCGAAGCTTGCTTTGACAATCGGGAGGGGCCGGACTCAGTTTTTTTCTATCGGTAGTGGCAAGTCGGCGGGGGCCGGACTCAACCCAGACTAAATTTACCTACGAAAATCGCAAATTTCCACTACTGTGCCAAAAAACAGGGGGGCCAGGGCCACCCCTGGCCCTCACAATGCTTCGCCTCCGGAGGAAGTGAAGAGATAATAAATGTTTTACATGATAAAAAATGGCCGGGATGTAAAAGGAATGAGACATATTTAGCTTTTGACTGTACTCGAGGCTTTTTTGGTTGTACATAGAGCAACAACTGACATATGTGAGGCTCTCGCGTCATGCCTCACTCCTCGCCTCCTCGGATTTTGAGACCTAAATGCCTTGGAGCGCTTCACGCTTTTTTAAACCAAGCCTAGCTTTAGTCTTTTCTTTTGTTTTTGTACTTCATTTCCTAATGTGCAATCAGATAGATATATATAGGTAATCATGTGATTCGTTTAATTTGTTTTCTATACCCAACTGCGCGTAATCAAGACACTTAAACGCATAATGGGAATGTGTTTTAGGCATCCCTTGGTCAATTCTTCGATGATTATTGATTATTTTAGTTGGTTTGCTGAGTATACATGTTTTGGATTATTGTTTTATGCTATGGTTAGTTTAATCATGCTGCTTAACCAACTAAATTATTATTATTATTATTATTATTATTTGACACGTTTATATGGATCAATGTTTGCCTCAATGACGAAAAATCCTGGATCATGAATTGGCCCATTATTTTTTCTCCAAATCTTCATGGTTTACCAAATTTTGTGTTTAATATCAGCACGTGAATTCCCAAATCGACTTAGGGTTCTTCTTCAGCATCAGTTCACAGAAGTCTTGAAATCACATTAATTCCAAGTGCAGCATATCTTTTTTTATTTTTGCACTTTTATATCCTGTTGACAATCATGTGATCTGTCAATCTGCTTCTGCTTTATATCCTTTTGTTTTTTGGACAACAAAGATATGGATTAATATTAATATTAATGGAATCCGACTGGTAATATAAACGTACATATTATAGTAGCGAAATTCATGAAGTGTAATGGGAGGTTTGATCTTTAGAAGTTGAGCAAGTAGTTTTGGTCTGTACATTTTGCAGTCCTCTAAATAAACTACCTGATGTGAGTTTATTTCTGACTTTTTTTGTTTTCTGTTTGTTTATTATATATTGTGTTACTGTTACAGGAACTGGGAATATTTCGGGCAGTGAGCACCCATTTCTTGTGATCCGCCTAGACAAGCTCGTGAAATGAGTCCACATGCAAAACGGGCCACGGTTCGGGCCCAAAAGAAAGCTCAGAAACAACAAGCTGGTAACGTTACAAGCTTAAAATCATGTGAATTATTATTAGGATTCGTGTTTCTGTTAAGTGTTTCGTTGCAATTAGACTTCAAATGTCCTTTAAGTGTTAAGTTTCTTGTTGCCTTTACTTTTGTTAGTTTTTTTTTTTTTTGTGCCTGACTTTTGGTTTGCTGTTATTTTTGTTAATATGATACTTAACATGTTATTATGTTATTGATATTCTGTTATTGTGTTGCTGGTGACTGTTCATCTCTGAATATTTATTTGATTTTCTGTTAATATGTTGGTTAGTGCTTGTTAATATGATTTTTCTGTTAATATGTTGTGGAAAGCTATGTTTATCATCCCAATAGAGCCCAAACCTTGAAACCAAACAGTTACTAACGTTTCAGTTTTAAATTTCAATGGTTCAGTTTCAGTTTTCAATAATAAAAAAGCCTTTTGGCTCAAGTTTGACCTAAAACCCCCAAAACTGGACCATAAACCCCTTAACTTGAGCGTTCTTTTTTTTTATTTTTATTTTTTTTAGATAGTAACAAAGTAGATTTTTTCCATGACTGAGAAAATTACATCAAGATAGCAGGCAGGCGGGCAACAAGTTGCGCCGCCACCCCCTTCTGAATGACAAACCCAATCTACTAAAAACATAACCTTGCCCACGGAAGCCGAGACACTACTCTGAATAACTCGTTGGACCACGGTCAAGAAACGAGTAGCCTACGGTGCCAATGAGCCAAATTCATTTAAAATTTTGCACTTGTTTTTCTATTGATATAGATATAGTAATCATGTGGTCCGTTCAGTTTGTTTTTCATACCAAAATGCAGAAGAGATATGGATCTATGAAGTGTAATAGTAGCTTGTTAATTTGTAGTTTTAGTGTATCACTGTATATATATCATATATGTAGTATTTGTTGCATATTGTAGTATAGGAATTGATGAGACCTTCATCATTCCTTTAATCTATTAAAAAAATTGCAGCCAACAGCAATCATTAATGTGCTGAAAAAAATACCACAACCATACAAGATTAATTTTTTGAGCGGTGACTATCCTTCATCTTTTTATAAGGATAAGTAGGTCACACCCGTCTCTTAGCAGGCCCGCCACTCCACATTTCGGCCAGACTATGTTATCTCAACTGTTTTTAGGGTTTACATTAAAACTTTTGTGAAAATTAGGGTTTAAGCGTTTTTTTTTTTGTTCAGATTTGTTTAGGTTTATTTTTATTTGTGGATTTGAGAAAACTAGGGTTTAGGTTCTTTTGTTCAGATCTGTTTTGATTTCATAATATGTGGATTTGATGATTTTGGATGATATGTGGATTGATGATTTTATTTTGAATGATGATTTTGCTTGTTTGAATGATGCTTGTTTCTTTTTGTTGATTAATAAAATGATGATTTTGTTATTTGTATATGTTTGTGAGTATATATGCTTGTTGATATTACTTGTTTCATGAAGCACTTTGATTTCTAGATTATATAGCACTTTGATTTGGACAGAAAATGCTTATCAGCGAATTCATGCCTTTTATGTTGTTGCTTGTTTGTTGATTAATAGAAATCAGAGAGAAACAACAATGGTCAAATGAGCATCTAAAATGCTTATTAGAGACTTGCATTGAAGAAATAAACACGGTGGGGAGAAAAGGATTGAGTATGCACAAAGACTCATGGAAGAAGTTAGGAAGAGTTTTTAAGGAAAAGTTTGGCCTTGATTTGACTCAGAAACAAATGAAAAATGCTTATGACAATCTTAAAGCCAAATACATAGGATGGGCGTATTTGAAAAACAAAACTGACAACATATACAACGCTCAAACAAATACTTTTACCTTAACAAACGAGGAATGGCAAGAATTTAAGAAGGTGTGTTTGTATGAATAATTTTTTAACATATACTTATAAACAAAAACTTTTAACACTTTTCACTTTGGGTTTAGGGGCATCCGAAGGCAGGATCATTGAAGACGGTTCCATTGCCTTTTCCAGAACTTTGTGTAGAACTGTTTGATGTTAATATTGCTCCTGGGAATTGCAAGTGGACCTCAACCCAAACATCAGTGGTTGGATCATCTTCTTGTCATCGTGTCAAACCACTTATGATTACGGACACCATTTTTTATGACACAGACGATGATGCTGGCACTGATCATCAAACCTCTGAGTCTACTTCCGAGCCTACTCCTAATCCAAACAAAAGGGCAAAAGCTTCAAAATCATCTATCAATCTTGATGATTTAGCACTTGATATGCAAAAGGCATTACACTATTTGATTAAAGGCAAACAAAGGCCGACAGTTCTTGAATGTTCTGAGAAGTTAAAGTTGGTTGGGTTAAATCCGGTAGATCCTCTATTTTTAGCTGCTTTTCATATTTTTGGAATGTCATCAGATATGAGAGAGGCATGGATGACATTGCCAGATATTCCTGACGTATTAAAAGCGTGGATTGCGATGACGGCTACAAGTTTAGGACTAATAAAGTAGTGAAGAACCTTATCTGGCTAACATGACTATGTGCTTTTAGTTATGTTGAAAATATTTATGTTTTTGGTTATGTTTAATGGTTGTTTATGTTTTGTTAATATAGGATCATAACGGATTATGATAAGAAATTACTTCTCGTAATCTTATGTACTTGTATGTCTGCTTTTCTGGGAAGAGATATTTGAAACGAATGTGAGACGATAATTCGGATATGACGGGACATAAATACACGTTAGAGTTATTGCAAGGAAATCCCAAACAATGCACTGAACTGGTACGCATGTCTCGTGAATCCTTTGTCCGACTATGTGCACATTTTAGAATAAATTATTCGTTAAAGGATAGTAAACAGGTATCGGTTGAGAAGAAGATGGCTTTGTTTTTTTTTTATGATGATCAGTTCATAATCAACGTTACGTGGTTATTAAGCGTAGATTTCAACACTCAAAGCAAACAATTCATAAATTTTTATGAAGTCTGGATAAAATGATGCTTTTCGCCAAAGATATATGATAGATGCTATGACGGGTTTTTAAAGGAGCGATTGGTGCACTAGATGGAACTTTAATACATGTTGTCCTAATAGCAAACAAGATTTATATAGAGGAAGGGGAAAAAAGAGATTGTTATCAAAACCTATCAGAAATTTATGACTTCAACATGATTTTTATGTTCATTGTGGCCGGCTAGGAAGGGGTAGCACATGTGCTAGAACATTGTCAGAGGAATTATCAAATCCACACATGCCATTCCTGTTTCTATCACCAGGTATGTTTATAGTTTGTTAAACATTTCTATCTTAGTTTAATACCCTAATTAATTGTATTTCTTCAGAGAGAAATATTATCTTTGTGATGTCGCATATGCACACATACGAGGATTTATGGCTCCATATCGTAATGCAAGGTATTGGTTTTGAGATTTTCATTGGAGACGTGTATTGACCAATAAAGAGAAATTTAACCATGCACGTAGGAACATTACCATTGCGTGTTTCGCTACATAAATTTATAAAGAAAAAGAATTTGAGCGATGAGTTCTTTACACAATACAATCAACCCAATGTGTCGTTAGGAAATAAGCATGTGCACGTTGATATTGATGTTGAAGCAAATGGTACTATATCGGATCAGGAATACATGACTCAGTTATGAGATGAAATTGTTGAGCAATTAATGCAAAGTATGAAATAAATTATTTAAAATTTTTTTATTGTGGTTTTATGAATATTATTTTAGTATAGTATAACTATCATTTAAATTTCAGTTTATTTCAGTAGCCTGCAGAAGTTAAAAAACAGTCGGTCTTCTTTTTGCAGACTGCAGAGGTTTGGTCCACCTCTTCTTCTGCACATGTCTACAGATGTGGTCCGCAAATTGCAAACATTTTACCCCTAAAAAACAACTACACTTAAGAATCAAATTTGATTTTATAAACTGATAATATAAATTCTCTTTTTAGTTGACAATCAATCATCAATGGAAGATATGTATTTACCTTAACATATTCTTCAACATATATTTCTTCGAATGCCAACAAAAAATGCTTATCAAAGCAATGGAATTGTCAGATTTTAGATCCTAACTTTATGAAGTCGCGATCACGACGGATGACATGTTCAAGCTTTTCTCTCCTTTAGTTAACCCAGATAGGTATCAAGAGGTCACTACTGTTGGGTCATTTAATGGTATACTCTTTTTAGAACTCAAATATTGTAAAACGATGTGTGTCGATCGCTATCTAAGTTGTTATTATATGATCCTTTACAACCCATTCTCTGGAGTGTTCAAGACAGTTCCTCATCCTGATCATATGATTCACTTTGCAACTACGTGTATGTATTTGGTTATGGTACAGCCACACAAGATTTAAGGAATATTAGATTAAAAGATGATTCCCAAGGCAATTCAAAATCTTTTGAGGTATTCAATCTTAAGACTTAGTCATGGAGCAGACCTTCAAAGTTAACTGGAGATTATAATGATTCTCATAGATAAGCTTCTAACCACCATGATCCAATGCGTATAATGTGATTCTCGCGACCCTCGGCTAACTATGCAAGTAATCTAAACCTACGGTGCAAATTCTTTATTCAAGCCTCATGATAGGAAAGTTCCTACCATTTGGGAGGTTTTGGACGACCCTAAGGCCTCCTTCAGACCCCAAAGAAAGCGGAAAAAGCACAAGAAACGAGTGGGAGGAGGCTGTTATGTATAGGCAAGTTTCAGAAGGTGCACGCCCGTGTACGCGCACCAAGTAATGTCTGCTGCTTTGTCTGTCCTTCACGTGCAGTCTTGTCAGCCTTTTGGGGGCTGCACGCCCGTGCATTGATGTTTTCTTGTCTCCCAAGTTTGCTGCTTTGTCTTCTAGCATGCATGGCCTGCACCAAGTTGTGTGGCCGTGCATAGTCGATCCAATGTTGATTTTGCCGTCTATTTGTCCTCGGGGCGCCCGTCTTCACATACTTTAACATGCGGTATGTCTCGGTTCTTCAGGAATCTCTGTTTTGCCTCATTTTTGCCCAAGAATCGCTTTTTTAGGGTTGGAGCTTTAATTTCTAAGAATCATAAATAGGAACGTTTATGTAGCATTTATAAGTATTTATTTGCTAAAAAACGTTATATTATTAGACTAGTTTTATGCATGTAAACATGTGTAAATGATGGCACATCATAATACTCCATACTTAGACTGTTGCTTGTCTTAAAGCAACTTAAACAAAAATCACATTAGGCAAAAATAATAATGTAAACCTTTGAGTTACCTGTTTATTTATGATAGAAAAAACAAAGTAGCATGACACGCTTATTGAGACTTTGGATTATGCCCAACCTACAGTTGCTCACAATATTTACTCAACACTCGGGTTTATATTTTTAGGTGACCTTTTAGGGGTGAACACTCAAGTCCGTATATCGAAGCATGCACGAGTCATAGGCTTGAATGCCATGTGCAAACACTTGAGTTAATATCTCCAATATATAAACATATTAATCTCACGTAATAGACATTAGCCGGGGAAAAAC
>JAUTDX010000214.1:0-114117 GCA_030844895.1 Ambrosia x helenae
AACAGGTTCTTGTCCAATTACGCTTCAAAATCATTCCCATTCCGGACACCCCTGAAAAACTGCTTAAAGAAGAGTAACTTTCGTTGGACGACGGACCGCTGAAGCCGCATTCCAAGCAATGAAACAGTGTCTCATGAACCTGCCAACCCTCACGGCACCAACACCAAAGGAACCGCTCACACTCTACCTCTCCGTAACCGAGCGGGCGGTAGGCGCAGTTCTTCTGGTAGACCGCAAGGGGTACAAACGCCGACCTACTACATTAGCCGCACCTTGCTTGATGCGGAAACAAGGTACACTATCATGGAAAAATTGGTTCTAGCCCTTGTGCACGCGTCCCGAAGACTGCGAAGATACTTTCAAGGACACCCAATCAACGTCCTCACAGACTACAAGATCAGCGAATGTCTTGCGCAAGCCAGAACTCTCAGGTCGATTGGCAAAATGGTCCATCGAGCTCGGAGAGCACACCATATACTATAAGCCTCGACCCGCAGTCAAGGGACAAGTCTTGGCTGACTTTGCCACGGAAATACCAACCGACAAAGTCGAGGAATGCAAAGCAGAGCAATCCCCCGCGCCAACCCAAAACCCATCGCAGATCTGGTCCCTCTTTACGGACGGGGCCTCCAACGATGACAGTTCAGGTGCGGGTCTACGCCTTATCAGCCCAGATATACATGAGTTCACATACGCCATCCGCCTCGACTTTAAAAGCACGAACAATGAGGTGGAATACGAAGCGTTGCCTGGCAGGCCTCCGCATCGCGGAAAAAAATGGGGGCCAGGCACGAGGAGGCACACGTGGACTCATTACTTGTTTCTCGACAGATCAACGGGGTCTACGACGCAAAAGATGAAACCATGGCGTTATACTTAGAACAGGCCAAGCAGCTCATGCGTAAATTAGATTCCTGCACCGTAGAACACATCAGGCGCAGTGAAAACAAGCCAGCAGACGCATTGAGCAAAATGGCCTCACTGTTTTTCGAACACATGGCTAAAGAAGTCCCCGTCGAAGTCCTCAACACCCCGTCTGTCCCGCTGAGACAAGTTAACGTTATCCAAACAGGCAACGCGTCCTGGATGACCCCAATAAAGGCTTACCTCTCTTCCGGAACCCTGTCTGATGATAAGTCAGAGGCCCGGAAGATACAACACAAGGCCCTACACTATCAGCTAATGGATGGCGTATTATACTGCCGATCCTACTTAGGACCGCTATTCCGCTGCGTAGACTCCGCAGACGCATTGTTCCTCATAAGAGATATTCACGAGGGCACATGTGGACTACACGCAGGGCCGCGGATGGTGGTCGCCAAGATCATGAATGCAGGGTACTATTGGCCGGCATGCACACCGACACAGTCAAGGAACTGCGCAAGTGCGACAGTTGCCAACGCCACGCGCCAAATACCCTGCGACCAAAGAATTACTTAGTGCCAGTCACGGCGGCATGGCCCTTTCAAAAATGGGCGATTGATCTAGTGGGACCCTTTCCCGCGCCCCGGAAACGTTAAATTCCTCATCGTGGCCATCGATGGCTTCACTAAATGGGTCGAGGCAAAACCCTTGGCCAAATCGATGGACCCCATGTAAAGAAATTCATCTGGGAGTTCATAATCTGCATATTTGGCCTACCAATGTAAATAGTCAGCGACAATGGCACGTAGTTCGTGGACAACATGTTACAATCCTGGTTGGCGCAGATGGGCGTCCAACAAATATTCACATCCGTTGCACACCCGTAGGGAAACGGCCAGGTCGAGAGAGCCAACAGATGCATAGTAGAAGGAATCAAGGCCCGGCTGGGAACCAGGCGTACAGGATGGGTGGATGAACTGCCACACGTCCTGTGGGCCTACCGCACCCTCACAAAAACAAGTAACGGAGAAACTCCGTTCAGCTTAACCTACGGGTCCGAAGCGGTGATCCCAGCCGAAATCGGTTGCCCTTCCGCAAGGGTCCTACTGGCCGGCCAAACTAACAACGATGAAGAACTCCGCATAAAACTGGACTTACTTAATGAACGGCGAGACCTAGCCGCCATCAAAGAAGCCAAGTACAAAACCCAACTAGAGCGGTACTACAACAAGCGTGTCAAAAGATGTACCTTCAAGATTGGTGATTATGTTTTCCGCAACAACGAAGCGTCAAACGCGGAAAAGCCACGGAAACTGGCACCAACTTGGGAAGGGTCGTATAAAATCCAAGAAATCTTAGGCAAAGGGGCCTACGTGCTGGAAAGACTGGACGGCACGCCCGTCCCCCGATCTTGGAATGCCGCTTAATTGCGCTTATGTTATCTGTAATCCTGTTATTACGCCCGGCTACACATGCCGCAGCAATCATTAATAAAAGAATGTTTGTCTCCTATTACTTGTTACTCTACTTGTTTTTCCGCGCCCCAGGTCTTCAAGACAATGCTACAAGCTATGTCGGACTAACGCAGTTTCGAGCTACGGCTAGGATGTATAAACACCTAACCCGCGCTGCAGTCTTCAAGACATAGCCCACTTGTCGGACGGAAACATTCACGCCGAAGCGCCATGCTAAACCTCAGTCTTCTAGACTCGCTCTTAACGCGGCTCGGACTTTACGAGCAGCATGACGCCCCACGGCGCGAAAACACGTCTTCAAGACAAGGCCCATTCGGTACGCTTGTCGGACTCAAGGCACAAGTTGTGTTGCGTATTGGTCTTCAAGGCAAAAGTTTTCTATACTAAATGCCGGACCACTTACCAGACACACGCGCTAACTCTTACTTACACACTAGGTGACGACTTGGTTAAATAAGTATAACAGGAGTTAACGCAAGACACCACAAGGCATAACAAACAAAAATCTTTCATTAACTTTGGGAATTAAAAACCCAACAAACATTTACAGGAAAATAGGACAACAAAAAACAAACTAACTATCAGAGCCGCTAAAATCCACTAGCTGCTCCTCGTTCTCTGGCGGCTCCTCATCATCTCGGCCGCGTCCCGGAGAACCCCTCACCTGACGCTTTCCGCCTCTCCTCCTCCAGGCGCAGTCTCTCGGCCTCCACGGCCCGCTCCTTGGCCTGCTCGCCCAGCTCATCAGATTTTTCGATAAAGTAGCGAAGGGAAAAGGCGGGTCAACATGGCGATTACAATCCGCCACAACCTGAAGGACGGGGAACTCGAGTTTGTCAAACTTGGCAAGTTCCGCTAAGTACTCGTCCTTCATAAGCTTTCCGTAATGTCCGCGTCAATGATTCGCACGTGGTTTTGTGAATGAAGAAAGCCATCTTCAAACCCCTCGTTGTACCCATAAGTGTGGGCGGCGCTATGCTGGCGACTTGGTCACCAAGTTTGGGCTCCTGCCAGAAGCGCTTGAAAATCTGCAATAAAAAAGACATTAGTAACAGTACACAACGGAAACAAGGACTAGGACAACGGATAAGAGAACTTACCCCGTTAATTCCGCTGGTCATTAACCAGCGAAGGGAATCGCGCATTTTCTCCTGCTCCACCACCGAGGCGTCCAGCAGAGACTTGGCTGCATCAGCCTCCAAAATAGCAGCCTCGCGATCCTTCAAAGCCGCATCTCTTTCCAGCTGGAGAGTCTCCTTCGCCTCCAACAGGTAAACCGCTCTTCTCAAGAGCGTGAGGCGGCAGTTGGCCTTATCAAGATCCGCGGTCGCGGACTCCAGCTTGTTGCGCATGTCTACGAATTTGACCAGTACGCTCGGCCAGAGACTTGCACTTTTTCTCGAGCTCTGCAAGATCCGCCTTGTTCGTGTCCTTCAATTGCTGGATCTGCTCCTTCAACTACCGCTTTTCCTCGTTGCTGCGGTTGCAGGCCTTTGTCCATTGTTTCTTGTCCGTTGCCGACTCGGACAAGAGTTTCTTCGCCTCATCCTCAGCACGATGAGCCCGGCGACGGTACTCCTCAATTCGGGACTTCATGGCCGCCTCTTTTTCAGCAAGGGTGGCCTTCTCAGACTTCAAGCGGGACAGATCCCGCTGTATGGCGGCATCCCGCCGCCGGAGGGAATCCATCATAGCCAGCTGACTCGCCTGACCGATACACATATTTGTGATCAAGTCAGGACGACTCAAGCTGTCCTAATAAGCCTGCTCATAGGGGGGCACCGCCCCACTAACAAACTCCTAGGCGGCCAAAGACTTGGAGAATAAAGTGTTCTCCCTGACCGCCCATTGGGGGCGCCAAATAGTGTCGCCCCCAACCCAGTTGGAGCCATCATATTCCCCAGCGGGTTCCCTACCCCCCGCGCCAGGAGGCGCACTACCCGCCCGGCGATCAATCATACCACCCCCATCGCCTCCCGCCGGGGGCGTCATCCCGAAGCTGGAAACGTCATCGGCCTTTTGCGGGGCCTCGGTTTTCTTCTCCGAAAGGAGCTTCTGCTCCTCTAAGCGAAGCCGCTCAGCCTCAGCCTTCTTGGCAGCATCCTCAGCTGCTGATTTCCTCGCCGCCTCAGCCTTCTTGGCGGCATCCTCGGCCGCCGCTTTCTTTGCTGCTTCAGCTCTAGCAGCCTAATCGGCCTTTGCCTGCAAAAGGGCCTCAGCCTTAGCGGCTTCATCGGCCCTAGTCTTCTCAGCGACCCCCGCCTCCTTACGGAGTCGCTCCGCCTCCCTCTTCTTCTTGGCTTCCGCTATCACTTCAGAAGTAGGGATAGGCGGAGGGGAAGGATTGGTTGTTACCTTCGGTGCCGCGCCTGCAAGATGAAAGAACACTTAGCACAAACAAGAAGAAATAATAATAAATTGAAGATGGGGCGTACGTACCGGGGATCTTCTTCACCATCTTTTGAAGAAGAGGCTGCGCACAGGCGGAGTGCCTATATCAAACGAAAACACAGGGGCACGAGACCCCTGTGGCTGAGTAACCTGAGCGGGGACTTGCCCTTATCCCCCGCACCTCCAACACCCTTGGAGCCTCCAGCACCCCCAATCGCTCCGCCATCTCCACCAACACCCATCTCGCGGCGACCCCTCTTTCGCGTCTTCAACTTAAACTCATCGTCATCATCATCATCATCCGAAGGTGGCCCATCCTTCCGCTTATGACGGCTCTTGACATACTCCCCGCCTGTATCCGAAGACCCTGTGTCAGAAAGGGGGGTCACTTAGGGCTGGCAAATCGTGTATACCTGACCTGTTAAGACATGAACCTGTTAAGACACGATACACGAAACCTGACTATCTGTACACGACACGAAAGTTTTTCGTGTCTTTTTTGATACACGAACCTGTTAATACCTGTTTGCAAACATTATACTAATCGCATGTTTACGAACCTATTTAGTGAGAGAAAATTTCCAAATGTTCACCAAAGACCTAGATAATACCTGTTTGCGTACTTGTTAATACATGTTTACGTACCTGTTAATATCTGTTTGCGTACCTGTTAATACCTGTTTGCGAGCATTATACTAATCCCTTTTTGGAGTGAGAAGGGATTTAGGGTTAAAGGGTTTGAGTAAAGCTTTTTAAATATATTATTAATTTTAAATAAATTCTAAACAGGTATGTTACCTGCTAAGACACGAAAATTAACAGGTAAATTCGTGTCTACCTATTTAGGACACGAAACCTGTTAAGGCCATACTTGTACCTGTTAAGACCGTTCAGGTTCGTGTCAGGTAATCGTGTTCGTATACAAAATTGCCGGCCCTAGGGTCACTGGTTTGACCACATAGTAGTGCCTACGCGGGTCATGCTTCATGCGCCCCTGAGAATGTCACACCAAATGCGACACCTCACTTACAAATACAGAATAATGATTAGAAGACTTACGGGTGACGAAATGGTGGGCGGGCGGATTATCCACGTTTGGATAATAGAACCTGCCAACAAAGTCCTCCTAAAAAGAGACTTGTCCCTCAAGGATCCACCTCCACTTCAGCTTAAGAGCCTCGTAGGACTCAAAGATGTCAAACTTCATCACGCCTGCGCATTCAACAAAAATACTTAGCAAAAATTATAAGTACAACAAATACAAAGCAGCAGCTCATACCTTCTTGGGCGATGTAAGGCTCTTTCCCCTCGCGGATACCGGTGCAGCTGGTGCCCAGTAGGTTGTAGGTGCCCTCAAACAAACCCTTCAACTCCAGCTTGGTTTTATGAGTTGTAAGGGCGACGAACCAGGCTTCGTCCTTATAATTCCGCATCACCTCGCGTCGGGCACCCGCTCCTTTGACGCCACCACCTTCCAAGGCATGGCCACAGGAATCACGCCTTTCTTAAAGTAGAAGAACTTGTCCTTCCACCCATGAAGGGACTTGGGAACTTCAGTGACTATAACCGGCACCTTGGGCTGCGTCTTAAAAGTAAACCATGACTCGTCCCGGGCCATGTAGTAGAACACATTGAACCGATCAATGGTCGGTTCAATATCCAATGCTCGCATTGGTTCTCAAAATGCCCCAACCGGAGCATCCCAAACCCGCTAACCTGAGACACCGCCACCGCATACTCTATCAGGGTGTCCTGTTGGAAGCAAGTGCAGGATAGGCGGAACCCACACTTGGAGAAGTGGGCCTCATAGAAGGCAAGCTTGCCCTCCGGTGCAGTCAAGATGGTCTTCCCGGACCAGGCAACCCCGGCTCCCACTCCGGCAGGATGCCGTGATCGGCACAGAACATGGTGAAAGTGGCAGCCGTCCATTTGCAGGGTATATTGACCGCCAACTAGGATGAGCATACGGTCCCGAAAACCGATCCCGAACTGAAAAAATACCGATCCCGTACCGAACTGATACCGAACCGAGGGTGTTCGGTTTCGGTATTATCGGTATCGGTACGGGATTGGTATGGTATCGGTATTTTAAGTAAAATACCGATACCAACCGGTACCGTACCGATACCAAACGATACCGATACCGTACCAGTATAATCGGTATCGGTATTGGTTTTTTGGACTTTTCGGTATCGGTATTTTCGGGATCGGTATCGGTTCGGTACCGATACCGTCCCGAGCTCATCCCTACCGCCAACTTCCTCTCCTTCACCTTTATCTCGGGAAGGTCTGGTTCTATCTCCTGACTGCTGGCCTCAGACTCATCATGATGAGTCTCACCAGTAGGAGAAACAGTGGTTGAAATATCAGACATTACAACGAAATGGAAGAAAGATTCAAAAGAAAGGAAAGGAAAGCAGGGTGAAACGGTGAAGTTTCAAGGAAATCTTCAGTCGTAGCCGGGAAACTTGAAGATTGCTCAGACACTTCAAGAAGATGGACGGAAAAGATGAAGATTGATAGGAAAACTATGGGAGGCTTTGGGAGGAATTTGAAAGTGTAACCGTTTCTCAAAGCCCTCCAACATATAAATACTCATCGCATTTATGACAAGGGGCCCCACACCGAAAAAGCAACCGTCGCGTCTCTTCGCCTGGAGGATGGAGATGCAGACACGTGGCACATGCACCATCGGACGACTCACAACAGCGCGTGTGCAACGGCCACAGCTGGCAACCGTTCAGTCTCCGGACACGTGTCAGCAAACCTCACCATCTCACAATACCAAACATGTGCCCTCCCACGCGTCTTACATAACTCACGTGGGACAAGACACGTGGCACCACCCTGATCACTCATTCAATCAACGGACGCGCGTGACCACCACGCGCCTGACACCGGCGAAAAGGCTCCTGCAAAAGGATTGGTGACATAAAGCAGACCACGTGTCAGACAGCTGTCTGACACGTCTACCAAACTTCTCCACAAAGTTATCCACATTCGAATTCCAGGCGCCATAAATTCAAATGATTGACGACAAACTAAATACATCACTCAGCATTCACTTCAAGTATACAACCGCATTTAAAACAAGACACGGCGTGACATGTCATAGCTCGCGGAGCCTTGACGTAGACGCGGACAAAGACGTTCCCCGCCTTCCCTCTTCAGAGACAAGGCACGGAACATCAGAGTCCGCGGACTCTTGACGTAGACGCGAACAAAGACATTCCCCGCCTTCCCCTTCAGAGACAAGGCACGGAACGTCAGAATCCGCGGACTTTTGACATAACGCGGAGAAAGACGTTCCCCGCTTAACCAACGGAAGGAAAACACGAACGGAAGAGCTATCATCCGCGACTCACTTTTAATTCAGCCTAGCGCTCCACCTCCTCTTAAATCAAGAACAGGAGAAGCCCTAGACTAGGGGGACTTGAAGGGATAGGGAGCCTAATCCAGGCGGACGCGGCCTCCCTATCCCCGCTTAACAGAAGATCCGTGAAAACGGCTACACAGCAAGGTTTCGGCGGAAAGGACTTGGGTTGCAACACTACACATCTGTGTCAAGCACGCGCGCGTCTACCAACGCGCGGGCTGCTTCATACCACAGACATTCCAAGTACGATGTACGGAAGATCAAGATTCAGTAATCTGCCTGCAGAGGATCACAGACACCATCAATTAGATAAAGACACGTGTCCGCAGCTGCTCAACAACCACTGAGGTTCAACAGTGACGTGACTGGTTCCATGCTTCCACCATGCTTCCACTATTGTTCTGACCAGACATGCTCACCTTCTGCCAGAGACCACATCAGATGCCGGCAGGTGAGTCAACCATACTAATCCAGAACAACATACCGACAAGGACCAGTCACGGGCCGCCACGTGTCCCCTGATAAGATCACCGCTGACGTCATCTACAACGGATGTCCTTTTCCCGCCTTTCTCAGAGGCCAAAGAGAGTTGGGCCGGCCAAGGCCCAAGGATCACAAGACTCATTATGGGCTTCTTCTCAAGCCCACGACCTCCATTATAAATAGAAGACATCAACTCCCTTCAAGGGGACGGATAATTGATCACTTGTAACTTAGAGCTAGGATTACTTACTTTGTACTCTCTTAAGCAATAAGATCCTCGGCTCGTTACAGTGGACGTAGGTCAAGTCTGACCGAACCACTTACATCTTTGTGTTCTTACTTTACTTACTCACCACACACTCACTCACATTACATTTTCGGGTTAATCCAAAGGTCTGGGTAAAGGAACGTACATGTAGTAACATAAGTACAACCCCTTGGTGATTAGTGATAATCCCCGAGATACTTATTGTTTCTTCAGGGATTAAGAAAAGAAGCCCGAATTCTAGCATAAATTCTTAGTCAAAAGGTCTAAGGCAACTCAAAGACGAGAACCAGACGCTTGTTGGAACCATAGAATAGATTGGATAATAGCTTCGGTTATTAGACAATTCGCTCATATGACTAGGAGCAACTATGATCACAACGGGTCGATTTGGGTTGGTAAATTCCCAAATTGAATCATAGGTTATGAGGGATTGGAAAGATAAATAAACGGTTTGATAACCCACAATTCAAATCTTGAAATTGTAAATTTTCAAGTGTATTGGAATTCTTGGGTTCAATATGATCATACACATGAGTTGGGATGTGGAAAAAATGGTTAAGGCATGGTTTTTGTCCCCAAATCAACAGCTCACAACAGTAGCCTACGGCCAGAACAAGCAGAACGAGTAGGAACTGCCCACCGTAAGCTACGGTGGCCAGCCGTAGCTTACGACGAGCATTCTCTGGATGATTTTGTTGTCTTGAAATCTTGTATTCTTATTAACTAATCTTGTGTATTGTTTACATGATAGGTTGAGGGTATGATGGATAACCGGATGGGAGATCAAGCATTCAAACCGAACCGAACAAGTCAACAAGTGACTAACCTTTTGTCAAAAACCTTTAAGGGAAATTTTGTATCAGCAAACATGTATTAATATATTCCGCTGTGATGAAACCCAAACCTTAGATTTTGTTGTTTTTGTAAGCATCTTCTAATCGCCCTTAACATATGTTGGAAAGGTGGGAATGTTTGTCATCTAAAATTAAGAAATTAGTCAAATCCCATGTTTTTACTCTCTTTTAAGGCATTAATACCAATTTAGAGGAGAGGGTCTTACAAAAACTATACAAACCAAGACACAATCCCAATCAACTAGACTAGACTAACGACGACTCTCTACAACTTAACATAGATCAGATAATTGAAAGATGATCTGATCTACTTCTCTATACCACCCACCAACTGATGATAACAAAACTAAGAAAACAATGATCTACGAACAATAGATCAAAACCCTAGATAAGATAAGATAAGAAAGGAACAATAATCGAGAAAACTACACAGGACTCAAGACACACAGCGAGATAAAAGAGTTGAAACACTAAGAAGGGTCTGGAAAGACTCTTATATAGAAAGATAAGTCAGTGGGTCTTATCAGTGGGTCGAGGCCATCACTGGCATATTATAATGGCCGAGGCCTTCTTCGACACTTCAATCCATTAGCATCCAGCATCGTCTCGTGAGCCCAGCAATCAATAAGCCCAGCTCCCATCTCTCATATTTAAGCCTAAAACCAACCCATATGCAAAATAACAAATAAAGATAATAAGTAAACACATGTAACACAAACAAGTAATGATTTTTTTCATTTTATAAGACGGTGTTTTTTTTTATTTTCTAATTCAAACTAATGATTTTTTTTTATTTCTTATTTAAAGCTAATCATTTTTCCAATTACATTTATAATCTCAAACAAGGAAGATATAAATTCATTTCAAAATAGTCAAAGTCTTAGTCAAACAGTCAAAGTGTTGGTCAAAGCCTAGTCAAAGTCTTAGTCAAACAGTCAAAGTCTTAGTCAAATAGTCAATTCATCATAAAACCTTACTTTATGGTGTTGATCAATTTTAATGGCTAATTGAATCCAAAACTAGTATAAAAACCCACCTATGACCCATTATACTTTGCACCTCTAAATCGATTGTTTCAATCCGATTAAACTTTCCCTCATACCTTTCTTCTATAGTCTATTACTTCTAGAATTGAAGCTTTAATTATAAGCTCTTGTAATTGGCGAATTGGAAGCTTGATATTCTTTCTTTTTCGTTTTTTTTTCTTCAATTTGGACTAGCTACGTTGTTGAGTCTTTGGGATTCGCCTCGCATACATTCACAACACTTGGAGGATAATTCACCTTAGCCAATGTGAGTTTACGTAACCATGTTTATGCAATTCTTTATACTTGCAACATTATACTTAAGCAATTCTACATACATGTCTAGTTGTAAACTTTAATGCCTCATGATTTAGACAACAACAACAGTTTCAACAAGTTTCAACAATACATAATCATTAGCTATGGCCAAGCCGCGATACTCAATAATAGATCTATTGGATTGACAATCCCACCTAGATTCGTTGACCATCTTTTATGGGGAGCGCGGGTGATTGTTATCGTTCCAACATATTATTAAGGTGAACCGTGGATGACGGGATGGACCTAAACTAGTCGGAGGTTTGATTATGTCGATTCAACATTTCATGTTTATTCATGTAGACTTAAACTTACGATAGACATATGAATTGCTAAACTTTTATACTTAAACTTATTGCTTGACATGGCTTATGTATTCTCACCAACTTCTAGTTGACCCCCCCATTTTTTACAACTCAACAGGAAATAATGATGCGTGAAGATTAGAGTGTTAGCATGAGAAGACAAATTGAAGTTTATGCTTACTTGGTTATTTTGATGTATTAGATTTCCATTTAAAACTCATTATGTACTTTCCCTTTTGGATATTTGCACTTTAAATTAATTTCAATTAAAATTTGATTACCATGTGCTACTGTATACTCATTCTTACGTGACACCTCGATGTTTCCACCATCGGTTGGGGTGTTACACAATGTTTGTGAAGAAAAATGATGATTTTATTAAGAATTTAATATGTGTTTGTTTGTGCTCGGTTTGTTTGTTAATATGTGTTTGTGTTCGTTTATGTTCATTTGTGTTCGCTTTGTCTGACACCTAAATTTAACAAATAAACATAAACGGACAAAAACACGTTCATTTCGTTAACAAACGAACACGGACAGAAATCTCGTTCGGTAACTGTCAATGAACAGTTCGTGAACACGCCATTTCCTTAACAAACGAACACGAATAGAATATCTCGTTCGGTAAGTGTTCATTAATAGTTCATGGACATGTTATTTTCTTAACAAACCAACATGAACAAGCACTTGTTCATATTCGTTTGGTTCGTTTACAGCCCTACACATAACACTCAGCAATCGGGCCAAACCCAATTGGTGCATGTACCCCCCTTGTCTTTTGGCTATCAATGTGAACACATGATGCATGATTATTCGTCTGCCGTTTTTAACATTATTTTCACGAAATTAGTAAAATAACGTTAAAGTAATGCAATTTTACATTTGAGAGTGCTTATTGAAATAAATCAAATAAAATAAATCTAAAACCTCGTACTTTTAGAATTATTCCCCTTATTTTTTTAACAATTTTATAAAATGTCGTTTAGACCCCTTTAATTTCAAAAGTTTTAGTTTCACACCGTATTTTAATTCTTTTACTAAAATAAAAACTTCTTCACTTGCTTTTTATTATGTAGGCGTTGGTACAACATCAGGTTTTGATGTAAGCGGTAGAAAATTACGTTTCAGGGTTTGACATAGACAGTTTAAATTCACGTTCGACATAACATAACGTTGTCGAAAATTAGTTTGGTTAAAAATAATAATGTTAATTCGTTTACTAAAAAACGATTTACTTGCATGCTTATTCTTAGTAAGAAATTTTTATGCATTGTTTACGAATCGTGTGTCGACTACCGTTCGTCCTAGCTTAGTTCGTCGCACACCTACCTTTTAACCACGTGTTCGTGCGCTTGGGTCCCACGTATGGCATTTTTTACGCAGTCATATTTATTCTTGCCGGGTTAGATACGTGCCCGCAAGGCTAATACTAGTATCTTCTTTACAACAAAAGTCAGTGGCAAACCAAAACACCCCCAAACTTTGAAAATACTAATTTTCACCCCCTCCATTTTGGTGGGGTTTCTCTACGGTCATACCACCCCCTAAAGTTTATGGTTTTTACACTTTTAGCTTATCCAGTTTGTAAAATGCCACTTTGACCTTCTCGTATCTTAATAGTTTCAGATCTACCCCATTTACATTTTTACTTAAGAAAAAACTAATTTGTTACAATTTTATTTTTATATGCGTGTCGATATAAATTTAGGTTCGTATATGCTTTAAAGTAATTATTGTTGGAATCGATTCATGTCAATTATAGAATGTTTTATTTTTATGTACGTTTGAGTTGGACTACGTTTTAACATAAATTTTGTTTGGAAACACATTGGGTCCAATATAATGCGTCTTCATTTGACGACATAAATTTGAGTTACTATATCACACCACGTATGATGCAACCACACATGTTTACTTTATGCATACTTTGAGTTCATCTACATTTCGACGTAAAATTTGTTTTGAAACAAGTCGGGTTACTCTATGTTCCAACGTAAATTTAGTTCAAACACGATTTGGGTTGAATGTACTCTATAATTTATCACACCGCCACAACGCACGACAGGTTAAAAAACTAGTTACAAATAAAAAGATTGTATATAATCTGAATTTGAATTGTCAAGTGAAAACGATAAATTAATCGATTCAAAATTGAAATTCTAATAAGATGCTAATTTGATTCAAAAATAAAAATTTAAATTACAAGCTTTTTTAGGGCCTGTTTAGTGGCCTCAGGTTCTGAACCATTCAGCTTTGAATGGTTCAGCATTCAGACTGTTTGTTCCAACTTAAAAAATGCTCTAAATGGAATGGTTAAGGCTAAGGGGTGTGGGCTCGGCAAAGGAGATCGATGGGTGAGGTGGAAGGGTGTGCCGACGGCAAACACCGCCCCCCCCCCCCCCCCCCGATGAGATCTCGGCAAACTCGGTAACAATTCCCCGACCTCACCGTCCCATTTCCCAAGGAATTTTTTAACTTTTTGTTTTGGCTGTTGTGAGGGAGAAGGAGAACGACATCGTTTGAGGGGTGATTGGGGAAGGGGAACCATTTCCCCTAGAAGGGGGAGGGGAAATGACATGGCGCTGACGTGGACAAGGGGGAAGGGTGACCACACCCCATAGCCTAAAAGATGATCCATTCAGATTTGGTGAATACCTGAACCCTTCATACTTAATCATTCATAGTCTCAAACCAAACATTCATTCTCATTTCATCAATCCAAACAGTCACATTTGTTCTTACTTGTTTGAAGTTTCAACATTCTAAACAAACTATACATAATGTTATAAACATGACATTCAAATTCCTTTCGTTGGATTTCTTTGCTGGAATTAACGTATTAACCCATTCTCTTCACTTATTGACAAAATATGTTATCCTGTAAATTCAGATTTCGAATTTAACATTTCAGACGTTATTATTTTTCACAAAGCAAACACCATCATTTAACAGAACCAAGAAATAAAGTATTCTAATCCAAACGATTTTCGCTATATTTTTACTCTACAAGAATGAGGAATTAAATAATCTGTTAATAACTTAATACATTGCCCAGCTTTTAGTTTGAAACTTTAAATAACCCACAAACAAATTGCTTAAAAAAATTACAAATTTCAACTAGTTCATAACAAAAACATGAATTACAAATGTTTAAATTAACATGTCCAAATATAAATAGAAACAAAATTACAGAGCAACTGGACCGTATGCAAAAACCGAATGTGCATCATTTCTACAACATAAATGAGAGCGTTTACAACAATTTTACACCTCAAATATATTTCCACGGGTAAAGCTTTTAAGCACCCATCAATGATGTCAAGAAGCATCTTTCACATGAAAAAACCGATTCACACGATGGAAGACGTGCGTGTTTGCAGGGCATCCTGTAGACACTTGACAGCACCGTCGTAGTTTAGAAAACCCATGTACCAAAATTCATGGCCGTCAACAGATATCACCTGGATGTATTTCTCACCAGACTTGGCTCTACTATAAGAAGGGTTAACTGCTTTCAGTTGATTTAAGGGAATGATCACCTATAAGTTAAGAACAAATTAGTTACAATCATGAATAGGGATAATGTATGATCAATGATAAGTCGAGAACGAGTTGGTTACAGTCATGATTAATAGGGATGTAAATGGGCCAAACGTCGAGCGAAGTGTTTGGTGGGAAGTCTGTTTATTTATTAAAAGAACGAACATGTCGTTCTGTTAAATGAAAGAACGCAAACAAGCTTGACATTCATTCAATTAAATTCGTGAATATTTGGCAGTTGGTACACTGTTTGTTCACGTATGTCCATTTACGCATAAATATTTTTAATAATGTGTTTAAAGGGGGTGGCGGCACAACTTGTTGCCCACCCGTCTGCTTGCCATTCTATTGTAATTTCTTATGGACTTATGATATTTAAAACTACATTGTAAACCAATGGCAAAGACTCATGGTAGTTGGAACACATGCTTTTTCAAAAGCAAAGAATAAAAGTTTTCATCTCTTGAAGCAAAAAACATGTGTTTACACCTTAACATGAACAAATGTATATATTTTGTATATTGTGACTTTAGTATACTTCTTGACAGGCTGTGGATTTAAATATTTAATAATTTTTCATATGTTGGTTTGTTTGTCTATTCGATGAAGGAAAGCGAACACACATAGTTTATTAACTCACATGAACAATAATCCCTCGTTGGTATTTTCTTTGATTTGCGAACACACATATTTTGACATTCTAGGTCACAAACTATCTCACTGATTTCTGTTTCTGGTTAGCTTTTGAGATATTCGCAGGAGTCAGGACAGGACAGTCAAAGCTCAAACAAAGTTGCCATTTTCTAAAATGTCAGTAAATTTTTGGCTGCTGAATTACTTGGATATTAAAAGTTGTTTATTGACAGAATTCTATGTTGTTTATTTGATTTTGCATGTTTTTTTAAACTTTTTGTGTGTCTACTTAGAGCTAATTGATGTGTGCATCCAACTTGATGAGTACAACTTATAAGATTCTATACCGAATAAACTATAGACTTCCTTACAGTTATTTCCATTTATAGTTGTGGCTCATCCTACCAACACGGTATAATTTATCATGTTTGTTGTCATTATAAAACAGCATGCAGTGTTGTAGAACTAGCTAGGCGCTAGTCGGCCGGTAGGGTACCGACTAGGGATTAATCAGGATTAATCGGATTGGATTTATACATATATTTTTCCAAATTTATATATATAATGTTAATTTTATACCTTATATGTATAAATTTAGAAGTTTATGGGCCACATATAAACTAGTGAATATGGAAGGAGGTTAAATATTTAAATACCTAAACTTATAACCCTAATCACCTCCATCATTCACCATATCCCGTGTTTTCCTCCGTGTTCCTTCTTTCATCGTATGGAACCATCAGACGCAACTAGGGTTCATAGAGTTTCATCGATTTTGCATCTAAAACATGGATTTTCATTCTAAAACATGGATTTTCATCCAATCTTGAGGTAATAACTTGTTTTATTTGATCGATTTGCTCCAGTTTTGACCTGTTCGAATTCATTTTTACCTAATTTTGAGTTTTTTAGCTCCGACTAGGACCAATTTGGTCTGACTAATCGGTGATTAATCGCGCACTGTTTAACTAAGTGATTATTCTAAAATTAATCAGTAAAGTGAGGACTAGCGATTAATCATCGATTAGTCAGTGATTAATCGGGATTTTTACAACCTTGACAGCAAGTAATGCAAACAACAAATTGTATCACAAAAACAACTAAAATATAATCTATCAATTCTCAATTGATTGTTCCCTTTTTAACATGAAACATCTAACAAACTACTCTATATTTTGAAATTCACATAAAGATATTTAGTTTTCAATAAAGAATGTCAAAAGGTACACCAAAGATTGATTTTACCAAAAAAAAAAAAAAAAAAAAAAAAAAAAAAAAAAAAAAAACAGCCCGCATGGGCAATAAATTACAAAGACTTCAACAAAAAAAAAGGTATTATGCTTGGGTTTGGGCTTGGGACCCTCTTTTAGAAACATTTTCTTTGGCACCACTTTCTAAATGTAAGATGAGGCACATGTTTTATAGGCACTTTCTTAGTCACCACTTTTTCAGTCATCAATGTGAGATAAAAAAGAATACTAATTCTTTGAAGTTTACACTTATTTTTCTTATTCATCAACGTGGGATATATTTATTATTATTAAATGAAAGTATGAAACCGACTACAAATAATATATTAAACAATTTGTATCAGATAAAAACTAGGAAGAATAAATCTCATCAAAAATATGCATATGCAGATAAATTAATTTGCGTAGTTGTTTAACCCCAAAACAATTCCGCTTGAAGCCCTGAATTAGGTTAAGTTGGCCCTAGTATCCTGTTAGTAATTTTACACAATGAGCATCCACGTCCTCAGTTTGACACAACTAAAATGCCACTTAAGCTATTGACACATTACATCAACATATATATATATATACAACAACAATCTTACCCAGTATATATATAAAACCACTAATATAGGTTGCATGTCAATATAAAACAAGGAAAAAATAACTCACATCACTAAAGCAAAATTGAAACTTGAGTAGTTAATTTTTTTTTTTTTTTAAAATCAGAGTTAGTAACGGGTTACATTGGTGAAAGTGTGAACTGTGAAACTTGATTACTAATATACTATTTAGTGGAAGTTTATGTGACAAGTAAGTGAATAACAATCATAATTTAGTAAACACGAGCTTGGAAGTCAGAGTCAAAGTTGGGGTAGTAGTTTCCTAAGACTATGGCGCACCTGTAAATGTAATATATGATGTCTAAATCTACTTGGTCTAAAGAGTCTAAACCATGCTCAAACTCATACCCACACAATGGCACTATTGTTTCATCATGTAAGGTGTTCTGCCAACTTATATTGTAAATCTAACTATCTAATTCAAAAATCACTAGCAATACATAAAATATTTTCAGCTATGATACAAGTTATTTTGACAGTATGTCCTTTTAAGCACACTGATATACAAACACAGTAACTGTATTCACTAAAATAAGCAAAGAACAATATAAGATATTTCATATGCAAGATGACAAGCAAAACAGCACATACCTTATAATAGCTCCACTCAGTCTTGTCATCAGTTTTATATGACAATGGATTGTCACTACAAAATGCAAGCTTAGCTGTAGATACATATATAACCCCCAGCACGGGACCAGCTGAAGTCGACAGGTAGCACGCATACGAATTTACAAGTAGCTCTTCAGGAACTGTCTCAAATGTTTGTCTAAAAACTTTCTCATAACCACCTTCTGCTAGAACTTTAGTTCCCTGTGCAATTCTTCCCAAAGCACCATCTGTGAGACTAGGAGCCGTTTTCACTGGTTTAAACATACACAAAATTTAACTAATCTTTGAGTGAACAACAGGCTTAATAGTTTTTAGATGTATGTTATACAAATATACTTTTAATTAAGAACCATCAAGTAAAAGTAGATCTGTAGATGAACAAGAATAAAATATGAAAAAATAAATAAGCTGCATATGAAAATAAATAAAAAAAGATGCAGCATAAACAACTACTTCTTTTGGGAACAATATTTTGCATCACTGTTACAACTTAATTATATAAAAAAAAATATACAGTTTGTGTCCTGTGATAATATCAAGGCAAAAAACTGAAGAAGATGAAACCAAATAATGAGATGCCATATACAAAAGATACGTTAACGCATAAACTCAAACTAATGTTTTTACAACTGTTGAACAAAGACAATATTAGGGTTTGTTAAATTCCTGAACTCCCTTGTTTGTGCACACAGTGAGGGTGCAAAGGTAGCAATAAATTTTGAACCCTAGAGAAAACCTATCTCTAATTCATTTTCAATAGTTTATAAATTATGTTTGGCTGCATTCATTATAACAATAATAATCTCATAGGCAACTTAAATGATACTCTTATAAGTTATAACTATTCTTTTATATGAAGTTTATAGTATACAGTTCATAACTCCCAATCAAGTATGAAGCCCGTTTCCCATAGGGCTGCATAGTAAGAGGCTAAGAGCCTATTTGTTTTCTAGATATGATCCCAAATTTACATTTGCTAAGAAAAGTTGATCTTATAGTTTAAAAAACAGTTGCTCTACTAGATCAAATAACATTATAACAATACCTATTATCATAGTGGAATTTGATTTGTAGAGGTGATTGAGTCAGTAGCATTGGCTGTGCTGGTAACAGATCCCAAATTCACAACAACAAAGGCCATGCTTATTTTTAACAACGATATTTAAGAGTAACTCATTATTGTTTATTACACCTAATACCTTGTAGTTTGTAATTCATATATATATTGTGCAGACGGCCAAGTTCAACATCTTAGATAACTAAACTTCACACAAAATGGCTAACGGAAGGGCAATTCCTTTGACAATAGAGTTCAACAAAAGTTCTCTCAACATAAGATGTAATTCTCCAATGCCCTGCTATTGGCCAAGCAACCATCTACATAAGTACAGAACCACGGGGTCACATAAATAGTCTTTTCCACATGTTTCAGTATCTTTCCTAGGTGAATACTTGAATAGATTAAACTCAGTCCCCAATCCATAAACACAACTTTAAAGCTTGTCTCTCTCCGCCTTGTAAAACCTCAATATATCACTAGTATTCTAGCTATTTAGTCAACTCTCTTAATAACTTCAAAAAAGCATACTATAATGCTTCAAGTTCCTTTCTCAGATTCTAAAAATGATCACCAGCATCACAAACTATACAAAACCGTAAGTTCAATTCATGTTTCGGGATTATGCCCCGAATGTATGCTCATATTGATCACCAGACAAGTTATAAGAGTCATGAAATTCGACTTGGAACTACCCACTCAAAGACAGGTTCTAAGTACTAAGATATATGTTAAAACTGAACTTAGAATACCGTTAAGGATATAATACTCTCAATTTCTCAAGTCAATCACATACAAATACCTAAATGCAGCTCAAAAAAAATCACCGCTAGCGCATAACTTACAACTATACCTATCAATACGTAACACGAAACATGATCAATCACCATAATACATTAATAATCTATCCACACATTATAAACAAACCACAAATGAAACACAAAACAATCTTACAAATAAATAACAGACTAATCAAAGCTTACAATGGTGCCAAGTATTTCCAGCAAGATCCTCAGCTTTTTTCGTAGCCTCTCCAACCTTCTTTCTCCATCTACCAAACGTATCCTTAATATTTACCATAGAACCTATAAACCACAACCAAACCATATTAAGACATATATACGAAAAATCAGTAATAATAATAATAATAAGTCTTAACTGTTAATATTAAAGGAAGAAGAATCACGATTTGACGATCCGTAATCATCTTCATTACTCTTCTCTAACGGCGGTAACGTCCGTTCCTCCACCAAGTCCTGACTCCAACGGACTGACTTCTTTGACCGATTAGACGGCGTTGTTGACGGTGAACGATCGTCAGTTACGTCACCATTGCTCGTTTCAACAGAAGCTATAACAACTTTCGGATCCGGATTGTGACCCGGATCCGATGAGGTTGGCTTGTTCGTTAAGTTGACTTGTACGGAAGTAGAACTGCTATTAGGTGATTCCATCATCTGAACTTATTATTACTATTGATTTCAGGTTTTATAGTTGTGATTTCAGGTTAAGTGAAGTTTAGTGGTGGCGCGTGAGGTATTGGGTTTGGGAGCGTGAGGTGAGGTGAATTGAATCGGGTTTTTGTTGGGGTTTTTTACGTCCGAGAGTTTGATAATATTATATTTGCAGGGGTAACCTTTTTCTTTTTTCTTTTTTTTTTTTTTTTTTTTTATGTTGGGGAAAGAGATTCGATCTTAAGTTAGCGACTAATGGCAATTTTGATCCTTTAATTTTTAAGTTTTTTCAATACTAGCATGAGCTCGTCGACCTCACTTGGATGTCCCCACCAATGGGGCGGGCTAAGAGCAGTGGCTTCGTTTTGGGACAGGCAATTTCGATGGTGAAAGCTAGCAAGGTTGCTAAGCATAAGGCAGCTTGTTTTGGAACGGGTGCAGAAAGTGGTCAACAGTGACTCACAGAACCCGATGAACCAAGGGTTTGTATCTATTAATATATATAAAAGAATTGAACATTGCTGACGTGGCGTGCAATGGTGCCTTCAACCTCTCTATGAAACTGTCACGTGGCATCATAATTGAAATATTTTAGTGTTTTTGAATTATTTCCCTTTTTAATTAAATTGAGTTATTTTAGGAAAAAATAATTTAAAAATAAATTTAAAATTTTCTCTCTCATGTTTCCTTCCATAATTTTTAAACGTTTATATCTTTTATATATGAGATTTTTTAAAGAAAAAAATTACACCAAATTAACGAGCGTTTTATTATCTTTCCAACGAGTACCATAGGGCTATATAAAAAACGGAGAAAAAATCCACTATTTTTTGTGGGGTTTCGTTCATACAGGAAAAAAACACACAAAGTGTTCATGTTATTCATTAATCATGTTTTTTCTTTTAAACCAGTTCTTATCTACGATGTTGAAAATCAACCCAATCGCCATGTTATCATTGGAATTTTACTAGGTATACTTCATCAAGAGAGGCTATGAGAAAGAATCGCGCAACACTGCAACACATGGTGTCACCTTATAGCAAGGTTATTTTTTATTTATTAATTACAAGAGTAATAATTATTACTATTAGTATTAGAATTATTAGAATGGTTATATTTTTCAACCCCGGGACGCTCTCGGGATGACTTGATAGTTGCTGACGTGGCGTTCAATGGTGGTCTCAACCATCTCTTGATTATGCCACGTGGCATAATGAGATGCAATGGTTACAACTTCCAACTTAAGTGTTTGTTTAGTTGATTAGGTTAGGAATTATAAGAGCCATTAGAATGTGAGAAATTAAAGAGATGTGATGAGTTTTTGAATAGTTGTAGCTTACATAAGTGATTCTTTAGATGATTACTGATTAGGTTTTAGATTAAGGAATATGAGTTATTATTGATTAGAATACTATGAACATGCAATGATTGAGAGATTTTGTGGTTAGTTAACTTGAGCCATTTGCAATAGGTTATCACGTAAAATAAGATTTTTCAACCCCGGGACCCTCCCGGGTAATCAGCTAGTTTAGTATATTGGATTTGCGATTCAAAAAGGGATAGAAGCGCAGCTTATTGCTCGCTTATCCATTATCCAAATGTAACTTGATTTTTATTGTGGAATGAAAAATATCTTGGAACCGCTAATATTAGTACCTAAGTTTATTGTAACTAAAGAAGACGTTCGTAACGAATTTAGGCCAATCACCTAACCTCTGGAAATGATGTTGAGATGAGTTTAGATCGGAATAGCCGTGAAATCTGGAATAAAAAAAATACTATTCGAGATATAAGTATGTTGTCTAGACTAATCACGATTACAGAATTAATTAGAATATTATTATTATTATTGAACATGTATAAAAGACCAATCATAAGATGAAACATGTTTTTGAAACAGAAACATTAATAGTTACAAAATTGTTATGATAGAAAATAGCGAAAGTAGTATACAGTCTAGGAAAGTAACGTACAAACTAATGTTACTCTCATCCATTTTTTTTAACACCCAATTACAAAAACATGATAATCTGGGTAAACCCAATGGCAAAATGCCACGCACGCCCTTAAACGCAGACATAGGCGAAGCATAGTGGAGGCATGGGGCACGCCCGTCGTTTTTTGGTGCAATGGAGGAATTTTGCGATTTTTGTAGGTAATTTTTATATGAATTGGTCCGGCCCACCGATTTGATCTTCCGGCCTCTACCGATCGGAAAAAAATGAGTCCGGCCTCCGCCGATTCGATCTCCAAGCTTCGCTATTGAACGTAGACGGTGTTGGTGACTCGGCCCTCTGCTATTTCAGAGGAAACTCACCGCCCAAAAACATGCTGTGGTAAAACTCATGGCTCAACCCAAAGCAATTTTGCTCCCGAAAATACTCGAACCCATGACCTCCATTTTGAAAGATGATGAGGCTGCATCTTTCGCATCTTTTAAGATAAGCTTAAAATACGGTATCCTCACCTTTTAGCGTTCTGGGGCATTTATATAAAGAAAAAAATAAAATAAGGCCAATGATTTGAGATACAACTAATATTATACAATGACATTTTGTGGAACAATATAATATCTTTATCTTTGTTTAGTAACATAGTATAATATGTACATCGTGCTAACAAGTGAACTATAAAACTTGATAACATCACCTCTCTTTAAGTGATTATGCTTTTTTCAGTTCTTAAATGAGATTTTAGATTTGAATAGCGTTGGAATTTGGAATAAAATACGTACTATTTGAGATGTAAGCATGCCGTCAACATAAGAAATGAAAGCTACGATTGAGTAAGAAGACGATTAAAGAGTTAATTAGAGAACTAGTAGGAAACCCGCGTGATGCGGCGGCGATAAAAAATTACATTGATTCATATGTGATATGCTCTTGCTGCTAATTCTTCTTTATCATAATTTCCTAAAATTTTAATCAAACAAAATAGCAAATTTTATGGTTTATAACACGTTCCTTATACAAATCATCATCATACTCATAAAGGCTTATAAAAGTATGTCCTTAACAAGGTTAATGAACACTATGATGGACTAATATGGTGATAATAACACTTTGCTGCAAGATTAAGGCTTTGGGTGCTGAAATTTCATGTTTTATATTAATAGAACATCATATCAAATTTGTAAATCAATTAAAAATATGTTTGTAAATTTAGACTCTTAATTCTTTATATATCATCTTCAATTACTTTGATACAAATCTTGAGGTTAATCTTTATTGCGACTTACATAACAGCATCCATGCCATCTTTGACTTAACTTCAATCTCATCTATGAAACTCGATCAGTTGGTCCAAACAGTTAGAATAATACACGTGTCGAAAGGACTATAGCATTGATTAGTGATAGTCTATAACGCCATACATAGGAATAATAATGATGCCCAACCATGATTTATGTTAATGTACCAATAGCACAAATTATAATAGTTCGAAAGGTTTTTTTTTTACTTATTCACTTTCTTTTATGCATGAGATATTTTTGTTTCTTTTCTTCAGTAAACAATTATTATAAAACTATATCATATGTATATAAGTTAGTTTAAACCCTCATATTCAAACATTCAAACATTATAAAACAAGCGACATAACTTAAGTATTTTTATATTTTTTAGCAAACCTCAACATATTGTAACCTATAAACCTACGATAATCCATTAGATGCGAATAATTTATCATATACATTGTTAAACTTTTCATATGTTAACATAAATATATGTTCATCCACCATGTGAGAATAAGATTTGATTTTTGTGTTTTTCTATTAACCACATCATTTGTATCTTACTTTATTCACAAGTTCTAACCCTGTATTGTATAAAAAAGCATTATCAACATTGATCTCATTATAACTCCCCACGATGATATAGTTATCTATACATGATTTGATGATATAGTTAATCTTAATCTCTTATTATATTTTTACGAGGTTATAAAGGCTAAGGAAAAATAGGTGTTTCGGTGTTTGTCAAACTAAAGAGAAAGAAAAATGATGTCAAGAATACATACATATACATGTTTATAAAAGTTGAAGCTCATACAACATCATCAAATCAGAACAAGAGTAGACAAGGATGTCTTGTATAAACAAAAATAAATCATCTTTTTAAAACTAAATCCAAAAATACATACAAACATAACCAAAGCAGAGCCAGGACATATGTAACACCCCAACCGATGGCGGAATCATCGAGGTGTCACGTAGTGACGATTGTTCAAAAGCACATGGTACTAAAATGTAAATATATTATTGAATAATTTAAATTGTCTTACATAGATGAAATGGGAAAAAAATTACAAAAGTCTGAACGAAACATGAAAACTGAAATAACTTATTAAAAGCAAGCATTAAAATCCAATGCAATGGAACTAAGATCAAACTGCACCTGAAACATGTACAAAATAGGTTTTGTCAACATAAGAAATGTTGGTGAGCATTCCTAGTTTTAATACATATAGTAAGTTGGAAAAATGGTATACAATTCAAGTGCAAAGCTACTGTGCAATTATGTAAACTATGTATCATACAAATGAGCGAAATCAATCCTGTGACTGTATAATGTACTAAATGAACGGCAGTGTACTTATCCACTAAATGGATAATAACTTAACAATGACCATGGATTCTCCGATGAAAAAGGGGGAGAATCAACCTAGGCGGGTTGTCAATCCAATATCGCTATCCAATGTTAAGGTCGGCTTGTACAATGTTAATGATTTCACTAAGTACAAATGTATTCTACATGTAATGTCTAAGCATAAAGCACGTTTGTAAGCAAATGCACATAGTACTAGAATTGTATTGTAAAAATTTGAACTTGTATTTGTAATTTGTATAAGTGTACATGTAACACCCCAAAAATGAATAAAAGCAAAAAGGGGATAGGAAATACTCACTTTCGCCAAATGACTAGATGACTAAACGAGCGTGAAAATGCGAGCAATTCGAAGGTTCAACAACGAAACTAGTCCAATTTAGAAGAAAAGAAACCGAATAGGAAAAAATATCAAGCTTCCAATTCGCCAATTACAAGAGCTTATAATCAAAGCTTCAAATGTAGAAGTAATATACTCTAGAAGAAAGGTATGAGGGAGAGTTTAATCGAATTGAAACAATTGATTTAGAGGTGCAAAGTGTAATGGGTCATAGGTGGGTTTTTATACTAGTTTTGGATTCAATTAGCCATTAAAATTGGTCAACACCATAAAGTAAGGTTTTATGATGAATTGAATATTTGACTAGGACTTTGACTGTTTGACTAAGACTTTGACTAAGACATTGACTGGGACTTTGACTGAGACTTTGACTAGGACTTTGACTAAGACTGTCTTAGCGGACCGCGAGGGCTAAAAAAAAAATAATTTTTCTAATTTAATAAATTTTAAGTTATAGACTTGTTTCCTTCTGTTTCTAAGTTGTTTTAGGACCGAAAATTAAGGGCTTTGAGTATCAAGGTCTGAAACATACGTGCTCGGGTGTAGATGTGAGTATAAAACATGCATACTTTTACTTATAAAAATTATAAGTTTTATTAAATTGTGAATTTTGGTCTTATTAAAATACGAGGGTTAAAAATGAAAATTTTGAAATAGATGAGGAACCAATTATGCACATTTATGAAAAGTGAAGGGTGCAGGTTGTCACAACATACAACACTTGAGTAACCTTGCTTGCCAAAACACATTCACTTCTTTCGATATATTCAAACGAAAAGCATCTTGCTTGGCTGATTTCCGTTAACATTCACCTTCTGTCTAACCATTCTTTTTATGAACAAATAAAATTAATTTATACGAGTTTGTTGACTCTTTAGTTTTCTAAAGTAATTACTAAATCATTTAATTTTATAGTAGTTGCATCTCTTCACTTTCTTCTTTTTAATTATTATCATGTTACAAAAATATGATGAAACTATTATATAATTTAAAGCAATTTAATTGTATTTATCAATTTATCCAATAATTCATTTATCAATTTAGTGCTCATGTAAAAAGACTATTTTGCATCCTTACTCACTTCATTAAGTTGTTGTACCATAAGATTAAAATGTTGTAATTACTTAAATTTGGTTGGAATCCTTGCTAGATGCTTTATAATATAGTATAGATTATTATAGCATGCATATAAAGACCACTTGTAAATAATAGAACGTGTTATCGAAACATGGATAATTACAAAACTATTATGATTACGGTCAAAGAAAGTAACGTAAAAACTATTGATATTTTCAACACTGAAGGGATATGGGCTTATGGGAGGATCAGATGAGAAAAAAAATATTGTGAGAACAAAAAGAAGAAATGAAACATTAAATACTTTAGCTCTTATTATATTAATTATTATCTCTTTAATTAATTAGTCATTAACACTTTAACCTACACATTATCAAATTTTGTCCTATACATATCAAAATTCATCCTACACATATCGAAATCATCACACGTTTATTCTACACATATCAAGATTATCATACGTTAATCCTACACATATAGAAACTCAACCTACATTTTTCTTACACATATCGAAATTATCCTTCACGGTAAATTAGGATTGATATTAAAGAATATATTTTGAAATTGAATTATGAGTTTCATTAATTTAATTAGTTTAAGGGGTTACAAAAAAATAATCATTTATTTAACATTAAATATAATTATTATATGGATGATTCCTATTGGTTTAAATTTGTTATTTTTCTTCTTAAAATACTTTTTCTTCTCATTTGAACTCTCCACTATGGGACTAAACATATGTTGAAAAATTGAAAGGTGAATGTAGATTTAATTATAATTTAGTGAAATTATAATTATTAATTATATTCTTCATGTGATGGAATCAAGACAAATTAAAATGTTTTATGAGGCTTGAATATAGTTTTATGGCTAATAAAGGAAATTTAAGTCTCTAATTATGTGAGACCTTTCACTAGCCATGGTTCATGTATACATATGAGGCTTTATACCTCATTTTGAGACATGAGATACATGAAAAAAATACACTAAAAACTCTTGCAACACACATACACTCAAGAGTAGCAACCAAGTATCGATTATTTTTAGGCAAGTGGGATAGACCGGCAGTGCACCAACACAGTTAAAGAACCGGTGTACCCTGGGAACAGACCGAGAATCTGTTTAAGAGAATTATGTCAAACACAAGCCCGATTCAACTTGATAATTTGTCTATAGTTATAATTTTGCTGCAGAAGGTGCAATGACTATGATGCCTGCGAGCCTCGTGTACGAGAGGCGTTGCGGCGATTACTATGTAAGTTTTCTAACAAACTTAAGCAGATTAGTAAACAAACTTCCGTGTTCTTCCTAAGGAATTTGGGTTCGCAAAAGTTTGTAAGTGGTACATCGAATTGGATTACATTCATGATGAGAATGTAATCTTTTATCCGAAAGATTGTTTGACAAAACGAATTTTTGATTTAATTTTCGGATTCATGGGTTTTGAGTTGTGTTTAGATAAACTGGACTATTAACATTTCTAATATGTGTTTAAACAGATTTTGAAATATTGAATTTCTAATGAAAGTATTAGAAAAGACATAATATTTGTAAACCTATGTAAAACGTTTGATAACGGTTTCTTTCTAGTAAGCGTATTAGAAAGATAATTTCAAAGTATTTGAAATGTATACATTTTCTAATAAGAGTATTGGAAAATAAAGGGTTTCAAAATATAAGGTTTTGAAACATGTATTTCTAACAAGCATGTTAGAATTGACGACGTTGAAAGAATAATGTGTCATGAAACATTTTTAATATGCATATTAGAAATTATTATTTACAAAATCATAAGTTTAATTTGTAAACTTATATATTGATTTCTCTAACGGGCATGTTAGAAATTGATGATTTTGTAAAGACATAATAAGATGTTTATATTTTCTAACAAGTGTGTTAGAAAAGATTATTGTACAAAATACACAAACGTGTTGGAAAATTTTGTTTTGGAACATTTTGTGAAAATAAAAAAGTTATAAACTTATTTTTTTTATTGAAGGTTTTTGTAACAACCGGCAAAAATAAGGTAATTCCGTACAAATTAATTAATATATGATTAACGTAATTAAATGCAATTATGTGTGATTTAATTATCAAGGCCTTAGGAGATAGCAATTTCCAAATAGTGCATAGGAATGCATACGTTTAATGGTAAAGCATGATTGGATCATGTGCGAATAAGCTATCCGGTATGGACGTTGGCAATTACCCGGTAATAATTAAATAAACGAAACGGATCCCGGACACCCAGGATATAAAATAAAGGGTATTTTCATAAGATATAATGAGTTTTGGAACTCCAAAATCATAAATGAAAACGTCTTGTACAAATCTCCCGGTAACGAATAAAATGCGCGTACCGCACCCGATACGCGTATAACTCATAATTTCACCCGGCAAAGGCCTAAATAACCAATCAACGCTTAAATTAGACTATATTTAAGGGTTATTAAAGGTATTTTTAATGTCCGGATAACGCGTGATTAAAACCCGAAAAATACCCGAACGACACCCGAACGACGGGAGATTAAACATAACAAACAATGGGTAAATATTTGAAGTTGTGGACCCCACCAAACCCATCCAAGGGGGCCGGCCAAGATGGCCTTATGGTGTCCATGCAATGTGTTTAATAATTATAATCTAAAACCTAGCTTAAAGCATGCAAATGTGTAAGATAAAGGTGTAAGTAGACACTAGTACAAAAGTAGCTCTAATCTTGTCCCCCTTGGTAAGATTTTCGGCCATATGGCCCTAATAAGCCAAGACACAAAGCTAAACCATCATGACACTAGTGTATGCATGCATGTGTGAAGTCTTGTATAAAGATCATGAGAGATCATAAGATTTAATCAAGATTTACAAGCAAGCCTCCTCCATCATACATACATACACGGCTCTTTATACACACACACATATCATATCTTTCAAAATATCCCAAGTACACAACTCAATCCTTCATAAGATTTCTTGAATCTTTGAAATGATTACATGTGATAAAGCATTATATAACATATGTTAGAGGTTGGGTATCAAAGCAAAAACAACTCATCTTCTTCTCCTTCTTGAGCCGTGGACTTTGCACCTCCCCCACACACCATTCTTACAAGTTTTTACATCTCCAAAACACTTAAAACAATCCATCATCCAAACCCCTATTGTGTGTTTCAAGCTTGGAGCTTAACCATTAAGGAAGAACACACTAAACCCCTCTCAAAATCAAAGGTTTTGTCTTCCCTAGCCTTGTGCTAGTAGTAAGCTTCTTAACCTTGTTTTTGATTATTCTTATTCATGTATGTGTTCTTAGAAGCAAGTTGTACATGAAGGGTTTAAAAGGTGGTTTTGAACATAATCTTTAATAGGTTTTACATGTGTAAAATGGAAGATTAAAGATATGAAAATAAACCATGGATTTGATAATGATGATGTATTAATCTTGAAAATATGTAAAGTTTGCATTTAAAACTAAGTAGGATGATGTTTTGGTTAAGATTATGGAATGAACTTGAATATGATAAAAGTAACTTTAAATCATCTTATTATGATCTTACATGGTGTAATATATGGTGGAACATGCTAAAAGTTCATAAATAAAGAAGATGAAAAAAATTAAAGTAGCTTACTTAGGAGAATGAAATTTGGTTATGTTGAAGAAATACATAAAACACACATACAAGTAGTCTTCCATATGGAATATAAGACTAACATAAGTGTTTTAATACAAAAATAACTTACCAATAAAAAGTTGAATCTTCAAAGTCTACTATTTTGAGTGAAAAATGTTAACTTTGGAAGTTAGAGTAGGAAAATGCAACTTTTGAAAGTTAAGGGACTAATATTGTAACTTTGAAAGTTAGAGGACTAAAATGGATATTTTAGAAACTATTAGTCCAAAAATACAAGTTTGGAAAGTTTGGTGTCAAAAATGTAAGTAATAAAGTTCTAAGGATGATTTTGGTAAATACTAGTAGATATACTTGGGTATTTTGTATAAAAATGTATTTTTGAAAGTTATAAAAATATAGAGGGTTTTAACATAAGGATTTTTATAAAATAGAGATTTTATAAAAATATTAAACAAACTTGGGAAACTTATACAAAAATGAATACTTTTATATAAATGGGAATATAAAAGTGTTGGAAACATTTTTGTAGTTAAGTTAACAAGTTGGGTTAAAAATACATAAGTATTTTAAAACCATCCAAGTAACATGTGAAAAGAGGAAGAAATATGGATAATATTTCTATAAAATACATGTTGGGAAAAACTTGGAAAAATTAACTAATCGAGTTAAGATATCGAACTAAGACGCGTTAACGAACCTTACACGGACAAATCATGAGAAAAATGCCATTGCGGCAAGATATGAAAAATATATATTTTAAGAAGTAAAATATATATATACATTGGGTGAAAACTAACAAACACTTTCCTAAGTGTTGGAAGAATTATTCGTGGGAGAAAACGCATGACGTAAACAATGAGACGTTAAACAAACGTATATACTTAACAAGAAAAATTACACATTTATATATATATGTACGCTCGTCTCGGCAAAATTCTAGTATATCTACTTAATGGGAAAGTAGATATGTGGGAAGGAAAGCCGCGACGAGAAGACAAAGATATATATATGTGTATACCGTACCAACGAGATCCTAGTATATTTATTTGGATGGGAAAATAACTATACGGTATGGTGAGTTGAATCGGACGTTAAGAATATACAATCGAACGACGAGATCTTAGTATATTTGTTTAAATGGGAAAACAAATGTGCGGCAAAGTGAGTCGGGTCGAGTGTTGAAATATATATTATATCGAGCGATGCGATCTTAAGTATAATTATTTAAATGGGAAAATAATTATATGTTAAGTGAAGTCAAGTCGATGATAATAAGATACAAGTTAAGGAAATATTAACAAGAGTAATATATAACTTGTAACACAAAGGGTAATCTAATGCCAACGAAACCTAGGATACACGCTTAATTAAACGGGATTTGGAATAACTTGTGGTCGGGAGTTGGGTGTACAACTTGCCAAGGCACATGCACTATAGGAATAGTGACTTATACGTCTAGGACGTTTGTAGGTGCGAGACCATCTTTGCTATCCGCCTAGTATTCCAGACAGAGTTTCAGGTGAGTTTCACGGCCCCATTTTAAACTATTTTTACGTTTTCCGGGGGAAAGATATGTTAGGGAAAATGTTTGACGGATTTATTACTTGAGGTGTGACCGCCACTCGGGGTTGAGTCCTCGCCTCTATAATCATTTATTCAGGGAAATGAAACCGGAGGAATATTGAATAGTACTATTGGTGCCTGACAAGGCCCACCCCTAATCGATAGCGTCGATTATGCATTAGGTTATGCCTGGGGTGCATATATTCTGAACTTAAGTCGTGGGAAACCGAGTAACGACTTGGAGCGGGGCATATTTATTTATACGTCTTGGTTTGATTATAGTCTCAAGTAGAGTTATAGGAATTTGCAACTCCTATACATTGTCATAACATGGTATTTCCCAAGTAATCAAGTTTTGGAAACTAAAAACCTGTGAACTCACCAATATATTTTATATTGACGAAACTTTTAAACATATCTTTCAGGTAACTAGATGAAGGAGCACCGGGCAAGCTGGGTCAAGGAATCCTCCAATGCGACGTCAAACTTTTGCGGGGTTTCACTTTTATTTCCCAAGGCATTTGGGATATATATGAGAAACCTCTATGATTATCTTAAAAACAATTAACTTTTGTGTAATGTTTGAACAAGATTTGACGTCATAATAAATGACCCATTTTCTTAAATTACTTGTGTTTAGCAATAACCTTGACTTTATGCTTTTGAACCGTCGCGCCACGTGTTTCCGCCATTGTCGTGGTGTGACAGTTTTAGTAAGAATACTAATGAAAACTCCAAAGTTGAAACCTAAAAATAATAAGAACACCATTAAGTTGGGTCAAATATTCTTAAAGGTTTTAATGGGGTGTTTCAACTCATGGGTTTATTGAGAATTGGGTGTTTCAACCTTTTTCAACATTAAAACGGTTTGGTTAAAATTTGACAGTTTTTAACGAGTGAGTTTGAAACGGGAATATCCAAAATATATATCATTTATGTAAAAGGTTTAATTTTCTAACGATGGTGTTAGAAACGGTTTATTTTATATAAACCAACAAGGTCTAAAACGATTGTCATAATCATGTATTTCTAACAAGCAGGTTAGAAACGGTTGAGAATATAAACCAATGACCTTTAAAATAATTTTAGTGATCGTTTATTTCTAACGGGTGTGTTAGAAAAAGGTTTATTTAATATAAACAAAACTCTATACGATGAAACGTGTAATCGTTTGTATTCTAACAAATGTGTTTGAAATGGTTAAATTTTTTCTAATCGTATATGTTTATACGGTACTCGTATAGTTTCTAATTAGCGAATTAGAAGCGGTTAATCATGAAAACCATATACTTTAACAAGCGAGTTAGAAATGGTTTAAAATAATGAAACTATATTAGAGTTTATAGTTTTGATTTGTAATCAAAACATAAATATGTATAGTTTATGGAAAATACTTGTAAAAGTAGAAATGTTTTGTATGAATAAAACATATCTTTTGCAAATTATATATGGTTTGATACTTGTATGAGAAGTATGATGAATTGAACCATATAATAGTCTAGAGAGACTATTTAGTGTAAAACACCTTGTTGTTTTGGACAAATTTACTTATTCGACTACTTGTGAGTAGTTAAGTATAAACAACTTTGTTGTTTTGCACAGTGTAATGAGGGAGTACCTTAAAACATGCCACGGGACGATATAATTGCTATTATTTCGTCGAACGATAAAGTGTTGAAGAGAATAACACTTTGAGATTTGATGTTTATATATCCTTATATGAATCCGTTTAAATACAACAACAACAACCATACCCAGTAAATCCCACCAATAGAAAACTATTGGTAGGGTCTGGGGGGTGGGATGTAGGCAAACCTTACCCCCATCCCTAGGGATAGAGAGGCTACTTCCAAGGAGACAATCCGTTTAAATATATTTGTAATATATTATATATATTTTGGATTATCTATTATTTTTTTAAAAAAAATAATCAAGTGGATTAAAATATATATATATGAAAAGGATATGTAAAACGCTATGTTTTTGGACGACGAATTTAATAAGGATATATATGTATGTATACATGCAAGATGCGATTTGCATAAACACAATGAGCGAGTTGTGATTATGACCTATGTAATTAGTCATAAATCATACATCAAATATACAACCACATCATGAGAGGATCATGAACAACGTGGCAAGTGTATTGAAGTTAAGTGCACGAAAACGAGATATGTCATCTAATGTTGAGAGCATTTACGTAGAAATGCACAAATGTAGTTTTGATGACTATAACATATGATAGAAATATATGTTATTATTCATAAGTCTTTGATAAATATTGCGAGATTTATTATAAAAGACTTAGAATAGTGATGGACGTGTAGAGTCTCTACAAACCATGTTGGTTGAACTATATGGAGGATTCGTGATATATTTTGGGGAGTCACTCAATAAATAGTTTCAACAAAATATATACATATCACTTAGGCATATGTGAATGTCATGTCATTGAGTGTCAATCTAATTGACTTGTTGATGATGAATATGTTCATCAAAGTGACCTATATTAAGGCTTATGTTTAAGCCCTAAAGAGTCAATGGTGAAGCCTTGAAGATTAAAGACAAACGAGTCTTGATCCTAATGGATGGAATTCATTATGGTTTTGAAGTATTCTTAAAACTGAGGTTTTGGAATGTTAAACAAAATCTCATTCTGTGTCTAAATTAAGATGTGAATGTTAGGAAGAGCTAGTGAGTTATCTCTTAAGGTTGTAAAGAATCAGAATCAGCATATTTTGTTCACATGTTAAGTATTTGTAGTCTAAAGCATGCTAGACTAATACTTGTTAATTTAAATGCTCCACGGAGAATAAACTAACTTTGATCATTCACACATATGTGACGACATAAGAATGAAGTTTGTAAAAGCAAATATATAATTCATTAAAAAAGGATGACTCGAAATGACCGAATAAATCGTTCATTGGTTATGATACTATTTAGCTTAATATGAGGAGAACTCATATAGCTCAAAAAACGGTTCGTGTGAGAAATATGGGTTGAGTAATATAATGGATGACCTCAATAACACAAAGATATAGATAGTCGCTATCTATCCCAGGTGTCTAATGTCATCATAAGTGATATTACTCGAACTTAATCAAAGTGCAAGCAATGTGGGGGAAAAGCCATTTAAGAAAAAATCCGCATGGATGTAAATATGGTACTTGAGAAGTTTTCAAGCTACATATGAAAGGAAGAAACTTTCATTACCCCATTTGGTAGTTATCCAATAACACTTAAGTATGGAGGTGGCTTGCATTTGAAAATAGAAGGTTTGATATGAACGAATGTGATTTTGGGAAGTACAAATCACATGAACCTAGAACAGACTTGTTATAAGTCAGTCCTATTATGTGGACAAAATTCTTGAGAAGTTCAATGGAAATGACTCTAATGTGGCTAGAACTTTCATTAATCCTTGAGAAGTTCAATGGAAATGACTCTAATGTGGCTAGAACTTTCATTAATTCTTGAGAAGTTCAATGGAAATGACTCTAATGCGGCTAGAACTTTCATTGACACGAGTCAATGTCTTGCTAAGAATCGAGGTGAGCCTGTTAACCAATTAGAGTACTCAAGAATTATTGGCAGCCTGATGTATCTGATAAGTTGTATCAGACCAGACTTAGCAAGCAAGCTAAGTAGATACACGAGCAACCTAAGTTCAATTCATTGGAATTATGTGACACAGGTGCTTTGGTAATTAGGATACATACGAGACTACGGGCTGCAATATAAAAGATATCTAGCAGTTGTTGAAGGTTACTATGATGCGAGTTGTATATTGACACGAATGATTCCAAGGCAACGAGTGGGTATTTGTTCACACTTGGAGGTGCTGCGGTAACATGAAAATCATCTAAGCAAATGGTTATTGCTAGATCCATGATGGAATCAAAATTCATCGCTTTAGAGGATGAATTGGCAGAATGGCTACATCAATTTGTTAAGGATATACCTAGGTGACCGAAGCTGGCATTGGCCTAATGCATACGCTGTGATAGTTAATCGGTAATTGGCAGAGCTCATATCACAACGTGTATCATTAAATACAGGTATATAAGACGTAGGCATAATACGGTATGACAACTAATCTCTACAGGAGTTATGACTGTTGACTACGTGAAGTCAAAGGATAACATCGCGGATCCACTAACAAAAGGCTTAAGCAGAGAGTTAGTTCAAAAGTCGTCAATGGGAATGGGACTAAAGCCCATGAAAGGCTAAGTTTATGTGAAGGAAACCTAACTCAGCTGTCTGGAGATCCCAAGATTTGAGTTCAATAGGACAACCTAATTGTATGAACTGGTGAAGGTTATTGTGGGGGAGAGTTGATGGAAACCCCACATTTTGAAAAAAGGAGTTTACTATAAAATGTAATAAGCTTCCTAGTCCATTCCTAAAAGTGACAAGGTTGAGGTTAAGCTTATGGCTTTTAATGATTCGACTGAGGTAACCAGTCCTAGTAGATCACCTATGTGATAGACAAGTGGGGTCGCTTCGAAGGGTATTGTTGGGGCACAATACCTAAGAGCTCTCGCAGAACCAGGCATGTGTCCATGACCATAATGGACACAACTATGAGGACTTGACGTTGTCAGGGAGAGTTTTGTGTGAAGCGTATTGTCGTCTACACAAACGGCAGACGAGTTCAAAGACATCACGTTCTACACAGAGCCAGTGGGCTAAGTGCGTTTCATGAGCAAAGGTTCAAAGGGTCACACCTACCTATCGTATGCAAAACTCAACTGTTGAAATTTATTCGGAATGAGGTTGCTTCTGAGAATGACCCCCTTTCATGTGGGGGTTTGTTGAAAATTTTGTGTGTTTTGATCAATCTCCATTCATGTGGGGGATTGTTGAAAAATTGAAAGGTGAATATAGATTTAGTTATAATTTAGTGATATTATAATTATTAATTATATTCTTCATGTAGTGAATCAAGACAAATAAAAATGCTTTATAAGGCTTGAATAGAGTTTTATGGCTAATAAAGGAAATTTAAGTCTCTAATTATGTAAGACTTTTCACTAGCCATGTTCATGTATACATATGAGGCTTGGTACCTCATTTTGAGACATGAGATACATGAAAAAAATACACTAAACATTCTTGCAACACACATACACTCAAGAGTAGCAACCAAGTGTCGATTATTTTTCAGGCAAGTGGGATAGTCCGGCAGTGCACCAACACTGTTAAAGAACCGGTGTACCCTGGGAACAGACCGAGAATCTGTTTAAGGGAATTGTGTCAAACACAAGCCCGGTTCAACTTGATAATTTGTCTACAGTTATAATTTTGCTGCAGAAGGTGCAACGAATATGATGCCTGGGAGCCTCATGTATGAGAGGCGTTGCGGCGATTACTATATAAGTTTTCTAACAACATATACTTTGGATAAGCAAGCCCGTACCCACAAAGCCCCGATACGGTCAACATGGTAAAGCCCAGGCATGCAGAGCAAGATAGGCCGATCATAAGCAGCCGCCCGCAGACATAACATGCGGACGGGTGATTAGAACACTACCGCATGTTACTTGCAGAGAAAATCCTAAGAGCATGAAGAAGGTACGAGAGTACAATCTCGTACGAACCAATAAGAATAATAGGACGTGTGACAGAGAGCATGGTGCACTCCCACCAATAGGGAAACGCTATCAAGGACAATCCCAGCGTCTCTTTCCATACCGCGGGAACCAAAGGTACACCTGATAGAGACGTGAGACCAATCACAAAACGCCAGCTGGCATAACAGCTGTCATTCCACAAACGTGGCATGTGCATAGGGGACAACAAGTACAATGTGGGTGCTTCGATCAATCAAATCACACGAGACCACCTCACTAATGGCCTCCACTAAGTACCAGCTGCAGAGGAGACACTAGTACAAAGGGACAGAGAGGATCATCCAATCAGAGACGAGCACATCTGTCACCAAAGGACATGCGTCACGTTGCGAAGCTCTGCCTGATCACCAATCACAGCCCGACCCATGAAGGCGGTGACGTTCCTATCTATTTATTTACTTATAATTCACTTTTTTTCATTTACTAATTTTGGGTTGGGTAGTGGAAGTAAGCCTTAATCGGGCCTGGCCCAATAATAGGTTAAGGGTTAATGTTGGAGGCCCATGTGGAACCAATTTAAGGGTGCCTTTGTCTCCTTAAATAGGCTATTCAGAAATAACCTGAACAAACACACATAGAGCTTACCACCCTTTTTGTGTCTGTACGTTGGAACTACTTGTAGTATCCTAGCAGTCACCTCCCTACATGGTCCGACTTGTGTTATTTCAGGTCGTCACTCACTCTCCTCTCGTGGTATCCTATCAAAGGATTAACCCTAGAGGAACAGTAGTTTATTGTCCTTAACCGGTGATTAGACTATTGTTTCTTCACATACAATAAAACATGTTATTCCTCATGAAAAAATAAATAAATTCATAAGATTAGCGTAAATTTATGGTACTAGTGCCAACAATTTGAGATACAACTCCCATGCTATACTACCATATAGGGGTGTACAGAAAGCCGCGGCTCGAGGCTCGCTCGAAACTCGCTCGAAAAAAGCTCGCTCGAAAAGGCTCGTTTTGTTTTCGAGCCGAGCCGAGTTGGCTCGTTTTGTAATCGAGCCGAGCTCAAGCCAGGGGTGTTCAGCTCGTAGCTCGGCTCGTGGCTCGGCTCGATGGCTCGACTCGTGGCTCGGCTCGATGGCTCGGCTCAAGCTTGTGTATGTGTAATTAATATATAGATGAAAGTAATATATTTTGGCTCCAAACCCAATTCAAAATTTCAAATTTTGAAAGTCTCACCCAAACTACCTATCTATCTCACCTCTTCATAATCCAATAAACCGAACTTAGAAAAATAAAAAAATATACATGTATATGTGTAATTTTATTTATTTATTTTTGTTTTTTATTTTATAAATATTTGAATTTTTTTTTTAAATTTTAAAAAAATAACGAGCTGGCTCGAGCCAGCTCGAGCTCGGCTCGAACATTTACGAGCCGAGCTCGAGCTCGACTAAAAAAACGAGCCGAGCCGAGCTGGCTCGTTTTATAATCGAGCTCGAGCTCGAGCTCAGCCTGGCTCGACTCGACTCGACTCGACTCGTGTACAGCCCTACTACCATATATTGTGGAAGAGCCATATAACATCTTTGTCTTGGTTTGATGTTAATATATTAAAAAAATGATGTTTTGTTGGTTGCAACTCACCCTTGATTATCAAGTTAGAATGTTTTAGAATTTTAGGAATTTGTTGTTAGTGCAATATGTTAGTCAAGTTATTTGTCAAAAAGGTAAGGGTGTGTGTAGTGGTGGGGGTTTATGTGAGGGTTATGGTATTAAAATATTAAAAAGTAATAGAAAGGGGGGTTATGTGGGGGTTATGAAAAAAGAGGGTGTAGTGGGAAGGGGGGTTATGAGGGGGTTATAAATGATTGGTAATAATTGATTAATTATTGTTTTTTATTTAAATAAGAATATTAAATAGTTAATAATATTTCATTAAATATAAAAATAATAATAAAAATAAAAATTTAAACTGAAAGTTTATTAAATTAATAAAATAATAAAAAATATTTAATATTAAAAAATAATATTTAATAAAAAAAATTTTGAATTTCAAACGGTTACTGTTCCAAACCGTTTGAATTTCAAACGGTTTCCCTCCTATTTCAAAGTTTGAATTTCAAACTTCCCCCCCCCCCCCAAACGTTTAAATTTCAAAGTTTGAATTACAAACTCCCCCCCCCCCCACCAAATCTCAGTCACACCTATAAATACCCCCTCCTCCCAAATCTCAGTCACACCTCTCCCCTCTTCCTCATCCTTTCCTCATCCTGAACATAATGAATAATATGGGCGGTTTTCAACCAGGAGCTGCCGGACCTTCTAATGTCCGGCAGTACGCTCGCCGGGTCCGGGGACGGGGCCGGCCCCGGAGACTACCATTCACCTCCTCTCCTCCTCCTCCACAACCTCCTCTTCCTCCTCCTCCTCCTCCTCCACAACATTAGTTATATCCCCCTCCTGCTCTTGCTGCGGCACCACCAACCTTTCCTCATCCTGAAGTCGATGATGACTTCACGGATGAAGAATGGGCCTGGGCCATGGATTATACCATGGCTATTAATGAAATGGACCGACTGATGTTGTCGGCCCCCACCCCCCGAACTGCTGCTGCTATCCCCACCCCCTACCACCAACCTACCCCCACCCCCTACCACCAACCTATCCCCACCCCCAGAATACCCTAACCCCCTACCACCAACCTATCCCCACCACCCAGAATACCCCCACCCACCACTACCAGACCACCCCACCCCGTGAATATGGGGACCCAACTCCTGAGGACTTGGAAGCCCTCAGGGAAGTTGAGGAGCAGGAGCGCCTTTGGAGCATGCCTACCCCTCCTCATGAGTACTACTATTTCCCCTCGGATGCAAGATCCGATGGACGGAACAGCTCACGTTCTGTATCCCCCGAGTACTACACACTCGAGTGGGGGGTTTAGGATTATATTATGTGTTTATGTAACGTTTTAATAAGTAGTTTAGGATTAGGAACTCTGTTTGTAATAAGTAATTTAGGATTGTAATTTTATGTGTTTATGTATTATGTGTTAATGTAATGGTTTAAATTTAAAATAAAACTTTAAAAACTAAAACCTTAAACATTACAAATACAACACTAAACATAAAACATAACATTAAACATTACAATCTTCCAGGATAAGAAAATAAAGCATAAACATTAAAAATTAAACATAGTGAAAACGCATCAGAGACCACGACAAAAGATTGGTGATGGAGAAGTCGTTGTCGTATTGTTGACGATAGGCGTCGTGTGTCAACTGAATTGTCATCTGTTCGCTAACCCCAGGGTGCGCCTGCATCGTCGCTTCATAGACTCCATGCCATCTGTTAACGTTATTTCGTATAGCAGACCACTTACTGGTGATCTGATCAACGGTACGGTGGTTCGTTCCGGTGATTTGGTTGAACTCGACTAACACATTGCGCCAAAAAGACTCCCTATTGGCTGGCGGGATCTCCTTAGCGTTCATCCACGCCTGCACCAACTCGAGTTGCTCTTGATTCGTCCACGCTGCCATAGGTTTGGTTTTGGGTTTGTATTTGGTTTTGTTTGGTTGGAAAAGTGTATATATTTGTGTTGTATGTGTGAGTTGTTTGTGTTGTATGTGTATATATAGAGAGAGATTTTGTTTAAAAAAAAATTAAATGTTTTTGACCGTTTGACAACGGTCATCAACAAAAACAACCTCCCAAATTCAACACATAGCGCCGTTATCCCCACAACCAAACCACCCCTAAAACGCCCCATAGCGCCGGAGGGGGCGGTGTTCCCGGCGCTATGGAGGCTTAAAACGCCCCACAACGAGGCCACTACACACACCCTAAGGTTTGTAAGTTTGTTTATATAAATACGAATTAAGTGAAACATGACTCGTATTTTAGTTATATATAATGTCTACGGTAAAATCACAAAAATCTGATAGTACACGCTGAAAGAAAATGTCTATGTGACCTTTCCTTTCATGCTCACTGATGGAATATTATTTCCTTTCCATTGATATCAATAATGAGGTGTACATATATAGGAGCCAACTACCTCTCCTATTTTGGTGACTCTATAATTATCTATAAATACATTAGTAATTTATGCTATTTACTTAAATTACATTGATTCTATTACTCCCCCGCAGTCGAAGCGTAGGGAGACCTGATGCTGAGACTGGACCTGAAATCATCAAATAGGACTCGAGGGAGGCCTTTTGTGAAAATATCTGCGATCTGATGACGAGATGAAACATGAAGAATGCGGACGTTGCCACGCTGAACATGCTCTCTGACGAAATGAATATCGAGCTCAATGTGTTTGGTGCGTTGATGTTGCACCGGGTTGCCAGATAGATAAATGGCACTGATGTTATCGCAGTAGACTAACGTAGCCCGGGTGAGAGGGTGATGAAGCTCGAGAAGGAGATTCCGAAGCCAGCAAATCTCTGCCACAACGTTAGCTACCCCGCGATACTCGGCTTCAGCACTGGAGCGGGAGATGGTAGACTGACGTTTGGATGACCATGAGATGAGATTGTCTCCAAAATACACACAATACCCTGAAGTGGAACGACGAGTGTCAGGGCAACCGGCCCAATCAGCATCGGTATAGGCCCGAAGAGAAAAGTCTGTAGACGAACCAAGGTGAAGGCCCAAGTCAGAAGTACCCTGGATATACCGAATAATGCGCTTTAATGCGTTCCAATGAGCAACTCGAGGAGAATGCATGTGCATGCAGATTTGCTGGACCGCATAGGATATGTCAGGTCTGGTGAAGGTCAGATACTGAAGTGCCCGGCTAGACTGCGGTACGTAGTGGGGTCATCGTGAAGGGGGCCAGAATCTGCAGAGAGCTTGGCTTGGGTGTCAACAGGAGTAGCTACAGGTTTACACGAATCCATGGCTGCCCGGTGTATGATATCTTTAACATAAGCCTGCTGAGATAAGAACATGTGATTACCAGTCCGCGTAACTTGAATGCCCAAGAAATAAGACAAGGGGCCGAGGTCCTTCATTGCAAATTCTCCAGATAACGCCATCATGAGTCTTTTACGCAAGGCATCAGATGATGTAGTGAGTATGATGTCGTCCACATATATAAGTAAATATGCTATGTCTGATCCGTTGCGATAGACGAATAGAGAATTATCGGACTTGCTTTGATGAAACCCCTGCAAAGAAACAAAGTCAGTGAAGCGCTGGTACCAAGCGCGTGGTGCTTGCTTGAGACCATATAAAGATTTCTTGAGGCGGCAGACATGATCTGGATGGGCTTTATCCCGAAACCCCATGGGTTGATACATGTAAACGGTTTCCTCCAGATTTCCATGGAGAAAGGCGTTAGTCACATCAAGCTGGTGTATTTGCCAAGATTTGGCTAAGGCAAGAGATAAAACAAGCCGGATAGTAGCCGGTTTTACAACCGGGCTAAAAGTCTCCCCACAATCAATACCTGTTTGTTGTTTCCGACCATCGCAAACAAGTCGAGCTTTGTATCGCTCCAAACTGCCATCAGATCTAAATTTATGTTTAAAACAACCACATACACCGAATAATATTCATATCGGGGAGCCGAGGTACAAGCTCCCAGGTCTTATTTTTAATAAGGGCACTAAACTCGTTAGACATGGCATGGTACCACTCGGGGGTGGCTAAGGCAACCTGAGGGTTCTTAGGTATGGGAACGATGGAGGAAGTGTGTAAGTTAAATTGTTGTTTGGGTTTGGATATACCGCTCATAGAGCGAGTGTGAATGGTACGGGCAGGTTGTGATGGTTGCGAGTGTGGGTGGATAGTGGGCTGAGTTGGGGCTGTGGGGTTGGTGGGTTGGTGTACAGGAGGGTTACTGGAAGTGTTGGTAGATGTGGGTAAGGTTGGGCCGGTTTGGAGTGGTTGTGTTGTGGGAGGTGGGCTTTCGTAAGTTATGGATGGGCCGGTGATGTTTGTGGAGCTGGAAGGTGGATGGCAGCGGATTGAAGGGGAGGCAGATGTAGTGTTATGGGCCGGTAAGTTGGTAGATGGCGGTTGGGCCTGAGGTGTAGGGTGGGCCGGTGTAGAGGGCGATGGAGGTTGGGCCGAGGTGGGCTGTGGGCTGTGGCAGAGTCTGGGGACTGATTTAATGGAGGAGAGTTTTGTGAAGTGATATGATCCCAAATGGAGGGGTGAATGGTTGGGTTCAAAAACTCGTAGGAAGGAGGTTTTGTAGGTGATTGTATGGTATATGGGAATATAGACTCTTCAAAGTGAACATGACGGGAAATTATTATTTGACGGGTGGACAAGTCGAGGCATTTGTAGCCCCGATGGTTGGGCGGGTAGCCTAGAAACACGCATGGTTAGGAGCGGAAGTTAAGTTTATTTATGGTGGTGGGGGGAGAAATGGGATAACAAAGGCAACCAAAAACACGAAGGTGTTCGTATTCAGGGATGCATTTGTAAAGGAGTGATGTGGGTGAGCGGAAGTTGTGGGTTTTGGTGGGTAGTATATTGAGGAGGTATGTAGCGGTTTCTAGAGCATGATGCCATAGGTTGGGTGGTAAAGAGGCTTGAGCTAACAAGGTGCGAATCATGTTATTAACGGTGCGAATTTTTCGTTCCGCTTTCCCATTTTGAGAAGATGTGTAGGGACAAGAGAAGCGAAAATGCATACCGTTTTGGTTGCAAAAGGTGTAGAATTGTTGGTTTGCATATTCTTTACCATTATCGCACTGAAATTGTTTAATGTTTCTTTCAAATTGGGTGCGAATGAGGTTATATAATTGGGTAAACACATGAAACACCTGTGATTTGTTAGCTAAGGGGAAAGTCCACAAGAAATCAGTAAGATCATCTAAAAACAGTATGTAATAACGATGACCCCCTGTACTAAGGATCGGGGATGTCCAAAGATCACTGTGGACAATGTCAAATGGTAAGTGTGTAATATTTTGAGAATCATAAAATGGTAAACGCACACTTTTACCAAAAATGCAAGGTTCACAATGAGTCTTATTAAATTTCCCATAGTCAATAAAAGATGATAATTTTAAAGAATGCAATAAAGTGTTGCCGGGATGACCCAAGCGTTGATGCCAGCGATCTTGAGTAACGGCAGCAAAAGCAGAGTGGTGATGCTGTTGGAGAGGGATAGGCTGTGTAAGTGGGTAAAGATCCCCAGAGCTATTGCATCGAAGGATAGGTGCTCGAGTTTTGAGGTCCTTCACAAGAAAACCAAAGGGATCAAATTCAATGGACAGTAAGTTATCAGTGGTCAGACGACGGACAGAAATAAGGTTTTTGATAATTTTAGGTGCAAAAAGGACGTTATTTAGTTTTAAAGGTGGAAAGGGCGGGGGTAAAGTTTGATTGCCTGTCGCCACAACCGGAATACTCATGCCATTACCAACAATAATATTCATATTAGTGCATTTATTAAAATTAGACGGGGAGTATATACCTTGCTCGTTGGCGGAGTGAGAGGACGCCCCGGTGTCCATAACACCGTGATCAGGTGGGTTCAGCGACATGGTGTAGAGAGCCTGCTCGATATCTGTTGGGGTATAGCCGGTATGAAACGCCTGATCGGGCCGAGGTCCAAGAATGCCTTGGGAAGCGGGCTGTTTTGAGGGGTATGGGCATGGAGGATTATTTGAAGTGGATGACAGCTGCTGGTTGGGCTGTTGTAACAGTCCGGCCCATTGGGCTTGTGTCCAATTTGTGGGAAACACAATATAGGGGTGATTTTGTGTACCGCTTGACCCACGACCTCGACCGGCAGCAGACCTGCCTCTTCCACGTCCTCGTCCGCGGCTTCTACCGCGACCACGATCATGATTAAGATAGTGCTGCTGAGAACCGGATGAATCTGCGGCAGAATGTTGAGCGGCGAGAGCCGTGGCAGATTGTTGAGCGGCCCGGGAACTTTGACGCTTTTTCTTTTGTTCTTCCATGTTGAGCCGGGATCGAACTTCATTGAAATCTGGAAGAGGGTCACGATTCTGAAGCACGGTTGAGATGCTATCGTATTGTTCGGGAAGCCCGGTAAGAATTTTAGTAACCAAGAGGCGATTATCCACGGGTGAACCAACGCTACCGAGTTGTGTTGCGAGATCTTTGGCACGTTGGCAATATTCCGCCATAGAAGCAAAGTTATCCAAAGAAAGGGTGGCAAATTCCTGGCCGAGAAAGATGGCCCTGGTGGTTTGGTTGTCGTTAAATTCTTCGTGAATGGCTTGCCACGCATCGTGAGCGGATTGTCCGGGTTTCAGAATGGCATGAAGGAGTGGTTGAGATAAGGTGGCGTAAATCCATTGTAACACGATGGCGTCAAGACGACGCCACAGTGTTTCAGCCGCGGCGGTCTGAGCAGCGTCAGAGGACTGGGCTGTGGGAAGGATGCGGGGGGAGAGGTGGTCATGGACTTCGAAGGCTTGGCAATGGACCGTGAAAAGGGTTGACCATGTGGTGTAGTGAGGCGAATCTTTTTCGAGGACAAGGGGAATATGGGATTTAATGCTGGACACTGTGAGAGCAGGATGCAATTTTTGGTCCATGGCTGAGAAAGAAACAGGAGGTTTCTGGTGCGGCTGCAGGGAGTGTTAGGAGAAACAGGAGAGTAGCAGAGGACTAAAGTAAGGGGAGGAGGGTAAAGAAGGCTGCAGTGGTGTAGATGGGACAGAAAAGAAGGTGTTGGTGGTGAGAATATGGTGCGGCCGCAGAGAGAAGAAGCTTTAGGTTTACAGAACCAGGATAGAGGATGATACCATGATGGAATATTATTTCCTTTCCATTGATATCAATAATGAGGTGTACATATATAGGAGCCAACTACCTCTCCTATTTTGGTGACTCTATAATTATCTATAAATACATTAGTAATTTATGCTATTTACTTAAATTACATTGATTCTATTACTCACTTTTGTAATTTGTTACTTGTATATAATTTTTTCGCTTAACTATGGTTTTACAACAAGAAAAGTCATATAAAATAGCACTTATCTAACGATATAAACACTCGTCTTATTAAGTCCGAATATAAATGCATAAATCATAATCCGTCTATTATAATTACTTCGGATTTGATATGATTTATGTTTGTCAAAGGCATCAAGACAGATCTTGAATTTTGGCTATGAAGTTGCAGAAGATCTCCAAGCTTTTATCATCTGAGCCATAACCAATAACTCGAGTTACTTATCAAGGTCTCATCACAAAAACAAAATAAATGCCATCAGAAACCTAAAAATAAAAATCTCTTTGATAGATATCTGAAAATCAAAACATTATGAAAACCATGTTATCCTCATGCCCTACTTGATTGGTGGGAATATATAAAACCCTTGCACATTTTATATGTTTTTTTTTTAAATTAACCCATATGTAAGAAAATATATTTAATGAGAACAAAAAATCTAAAACTGAATATACATGGTTAAGATTTGCATACCTAGCAATGGTATGGTGTGTCCATTGGAATGATGGATGACAACGGGGTCGACGAAGGACTCTAGTAAACCAATGCCCTCCTCCTTCACAATATCAGTCTCTCCTGTGTTTTCATCAAAATTATACACTTTTTTTTATAAGTTTGTGGATATGATTGTGTCATGTTTCAACCTATTTACTTATTAAAATGAGTCGGTTATAATTCTGATGTATTTTTCTGATATAGGTGATAAAAGCGCGACTAAATATGAAACATATTAGAAGTTGCACAAGTGCATCTCAATATTTATAACATCTAAAGTTATTTTATTATTAATCTAGTTTTTAATAACAAGTACTTTGTAATTATTCTTATTAGAATAACATGCAAGTAGAAGTTAGATGTAATTTAACAAAAAATACTACTTTTGAGGATGATATGTTCTAGGCCTATTGATTTTAAGCGTACCCGATTAACCCAAACCCAAACAAACAAGTTACTATTAGGTCGGGTATCGGTTAAACATTTAAAAATAAAAAACATGAATAACCTAAATCGATTTACCTAAAACCCAATTAATCCAATTAGCCTGAACTACATCATTTCAACTTTTGGTATGTTATCAAGAATTGTGAATACACATTAACTTTTGAAATAATACAAGAGGTTACGTTATTGTCTTGAATTATGTTAAATGTCCAAACAATATGAGGGTTGGAATCTTTTCGGACCAAACGTGTAGTACATAATATATCAAAAATTTTGAAAGCTAACAAATATGTGCAAACCAGATTTACCCGACCCGATGATCAAACTACATGGACCTAATTACTATTATGGTTGGATAAAATATAATACAAGAAAACCCAACCCGAAAAAGTAAAAAATTAAGATTGAATTATAAAAAATAGAGATGACATGATCTATGTACCAATAAGATGTAGAGATGGAGTAGTGATTGGAGTTGAGAAGGAAGCAGATGCAAGTTTAGGGATCCCAAACTTTGAAGTACCAAATTTAGCCCCAGATGCTATAATTAAAAACTTCACCTTTGGAACCTTTGTTAGGGCCACACCTTCTCTTTGCATACCTGGTATTGTTGTCGCTAACATCGCCCCCTTATTATTTTTTTTTCCAAACATCAATAAAATTTTATATTAGCGGTTCAAATCACTTTCTACACTTAAAAAAACAGAAAACCACTTTTTTATCTAGTCCGATAAGGGTGGGGGTTGGGTGATCCAATTGTCAAATTAGCTCTTGAAGTTAAGGTGAAGCTCTCGTTGAGGTCAAGGGTTCGAGCTTTGCCAAAGGCGTGTTTAGTGTAAATTAAGCCGTTCAAAAAAATCTAGTCCGATTAATAAAACAATAATAACACAATAAAGAACATAAAACAATAATAACCTGGGAAAAACCAAGAATACCATCAAAGGGTCCATGAGCCATCATAAACTCTTGGATCTTTTCAAGACATTCTTCAAAGTTATAGAATTCTTTATATTCCTACAACAATAGTTAACAAATGATATATATATTATTTAATACATTTAATAACTAACTGAAAAAAAGTAAAAGAAAATTATGAAGACCTCATCAGCTTGGAACCATTCGTAAAAAGGAGGTTCATAGATTCCATCAACTCCGGACTTGCCTTGAGCCGGGTACGGACCATCCATGAAAAACAGGTCCAGCTTCTGCAACAGTGGCTGGGGCCATGTTTCTACTTGTTCCTGAAGTATCGCACCACTGTTTCTGAACCCATGAAGACACAAAATTTTGAGTTTCTTGTTTTGCTTTTCATGATCCATTACTAATTTCGATCCTGAAAGGTTCTTGTATTTATTTAATTCAGAGTTGATTTATAGTCAACTTAAAAGGTGTGGACTTGTTCAAGGATGGTTTCCGTCTGACAAAGTCCAAGAGTTACTGATTTCTAGACTTGCATGTGTACAAAATACTAAAATACTATTCCATCCGTCTCAATTTAAATGTCCTGGGTCTAAAAACACACATTTTAAGAGGTTTAGCATAGTTCAGTGCTTAATGGTTCAGCAACATCTCAAGTCTTAATGGTTCAGCCTTAACCATTCCATTCCGAAGTTGAACAAACGCGCTGAATGCTGAATCATTCAGCACTGAATGATTCAAAGCCTCATTAAGAGGCTTACCAAACAGCCCCTAATACAAAAAACCAAAATAAACATCTTATGCATCTATTTATTGAGACCAACCATTCTCCATGTCTACCAATTAGATGATTACACGTGTAAAGTTTTCCGACGCATTGATTTTAAGGTCTCTGAGTTTATACTTTAGAATCGAGGCTGTTCTTTAGACGCATAAGGCCCAACCTTATGCATCTAAATAACAGTCTCGAGTCTAAAGTATAGGCACTGTGATCTTAATTAAAATGAAGGCGTCTGAGAACTAGGGATGGCAAAAAAACCCGAGTCCGACGGGTATACCCAAAACCCGAACCATTTGGGACGAGTATACCCGATACCCGAATGGTATAGGACGGGTTTGGTATCGAAAAAGTATTTCGCGGGTATAGGACGGGTATGGTATTAGGTGATGCTCGACCCGATTACCCGAAACTGAATACCCGTGTACCCGAAACATATAGACACAAATTTTTAAGTTTTATATATATTTTCCTTAACTATTTTTTAGTATTGTTTCATCATAATAGATTTATTATTTGAAAAATATACTTTCTTTTAAAATTTATATTTTAATGTCATTATTTATATTTATATGCTACAAAATATACAAATACTTTTTTAAGATACATATTATAATATATATATATATATATATATATCTCTACATTCTAAATATTTCAAAGATTAGTATGGTGATGCCATACGTATGTTATTTATTACAATTTAATATATTGTAGATTTCTAAAACATAAAATTATAAAAAAGTAAAAATATATATACATGCAAATCCCCACGGGTATACCCGAAACCCGCGGGTATGCTCTATACCCGACAGGTATGAGATATGACTTTATAACCGGGTATGGGTATGGGTATGGGTATGGGTATGGGTATGGGTATGGGTATGGTATTAGTCAAGCCCGACCCGTTGCCATCCCTACTAAGAACTTTACACATGTAATCATCTAATTGGTAGATGCGAAGAATGATCGGTCCCTAATGTATAGACGCATCAGATGTTCATTTTGGCTTTTTTGTTGCTCAACTTTCCATTTTGCTGATTTTCCCGGATACAAAATACTAAAATAGTAAATTACATACATCAGACATCGTGCATTGACTGATAGGCAAAAAGGTTTATGTGGGTACAAATTACTAAAATAGTAAATTAGATGCATCGGGCATCGTACGTTGACTCTCATTCAATATAAACTTATAGAGTAATAGGTAATAGAGTGAATTGGATCGAATGTACTTTTCTCATTATTCACAGAAGATTATATAGTGGCTACAACATTAATACAATTACTTAATTCTAGGAAGACTGTTGACTAAGAATATTGACTATGACTAAATAATTACAAATGCATAAAAATAGCTCTTTGACTATGACTATTGACTGTTGACTGTTGACTATTGATTTGTGTTAATACGCCCCCGCAAGATGGAGGATCCATTGGATACGCCAATCTTGGAGCGAAAGGAAAGAAACGGTGATCTTGGAAGTGGTTTGGTGATGACATCAGCCAGTTGATCCTTTGAGCTAATGTGAAAGACCTTTAAGTGACCGGCATTGACTTGTTTACGAACAAAGTGGTAGTCGAGGGCAACATGTTTCATGCGGGAATGGTACACCGGGTTGGCACAAAGGTAGGTGGCGCCGGTGTTGTCACATAAAAGAGATGGTGTACGTGTCGTGCGAAGACCGAGTTCTTGGAGAAGATTTTTAACCCATGAGATTTCAGCTGCGGCGTTTGCTAGTGCTTTGTATTCTGCTTCAGTGGATGAGCGTGAGACCGTTTTTTGTCTTGATGAACGCCAGGAGATGATGTTGGATCCAAGATATAATATATAACCTGTAGTAGATCTTCCTCCGTCATGTATGCCTCCCCAATCAGAATCTGAGAAAGCATTTAAATCAAGTGAGGACTGGTTATTTAACAATAACCTATGGTGCAATGTTCCTTTCAAATAGCGGAGAACCTGTTTGAGAGCTTGCCAGTGTGACTGTTTTGGGTGGTGCATAAACTGGGAGAGTTTGTTGACAGCGAAAGAGATATCAAGGCGGGTGGAGGCAAGGTATTGAAGTGTGCCAACAAGTTTGTGATAAGGATTTGGGTCAACGGGTGGAGAGGCATCAGAAGGGATAAGCCGTTCAGAGACGCTTAGAGGGGTGAGGACCTCTTTGGCAGCATCCATTTTGAAAGTGGTTAAGATGTCCTGAATGTGCATGTGTTGGGAGAGGAATAGACCATGAGGAGTTGGAATGACTTCGATTCCTAGGAAGTGATGTAGAGGGCCTAAGTCTTTGATCGAAAATTTTTTGCTTAGGGCTTGAACAAAGATGTCCATGAATGGATTATTGTTTCCAGTGAGGACAATGTCGTCAACGTAGACGAGTAGGTAGCAAGTGTTACCATTTGTGTTGTAGACAAAAAAAGATGCATCAGAGAGACATTTTTTAAAACCGAAGCTAATGATGTGCTAAAAGTAGTTTAATAAAAATAACTAAATTAAACGTAAAACTAGACACCTAGTAATACTCTAGACTCCCTAAAACTAAACTACTGACAGGCAAGTGAACCTATCGACTCTAGTATAGCTAAAGTAAGTCCGGATATCGAACCCACGAGACTCTAATGGAAAACGAAAACTAGACTCGATTACTTATCCTAAATATTGATTAAATTAATTTATTATTTTAAAGGGGGGTTTTACTGAAAAATAAATTGCAATAAAATAAAGGTTAACTAAAATTTACTAAACTGAACTAGAGACACGAACTTAGCTGAGCCGAATTCAGATGATGACAAGACACTACCTAGACCAGACTCCTAACTATGCCTGATAAGCTTCTATGGTTATGGAACTGAATTGGAACCGGGATCTTAAAATACTAAACATCAAGAATAAACTAGACACCCTCGACCCTTCTCAAGGGGAAACCCTAGAATATTTTTGTGCTGTTAAACTACCGGTTGGAGTACAAACCCTCACAGGTTATCTAACTCTTATGATCGAGTACCCGCTAGACAATCTACCTCACAGCGCGAAAGCCTCAGTACACTAGGTGTAAGGGGTAATTATTGAAGCCTAGATCTAACTTGATATGCAAGAGTTGAAAGGGCAACTAGGCAGATCTTCTCACAAAGCCTCTAACCTAGCAATTTAACAACCTAGACATACCAACAAGCCCTCACCTCACAGCTATTGAACTTGGAAGAATACCTAAAATCTTCTAACCACCAAATATCACTCCTATGGTAAATTCGCGACTATTGACCATAAACTAGTTGCTACACAAAGTCTGCAACCTAACTAGCACTCATACATGAAAGACATTCACAAAAGTGCAAGTGGAGTGAATAAGTGACAATTAAAAAATAATAGATACGCACATACACCAGACCTAGAGAAATCAAAATCTTTACTGAATCATAAATCCAAAACACGTTCCAAAAAACCATAGAAAATAAAAACAAATCAAAACATAGTTATTTGTCTTGGCCTAGGTAGCTATAAAAGTTTTAGCCACAAATCATCTTGAAAAGAAAAACAAAGCCAAATAAAATTTCAACAATCATTATATAGAACAAAGATAATAAAGGAACGAAAACACCGAATGATTGACACCCGAATAATCGCTGGCTTAAAACCTTTGATCCCTGGCCTGCCCCTATAATAATATTTTTGCTCCTGCTTTCCTCGATGTCTCTTCTGCCAAGAATTGGCTGCTCCTCTTGTTGATTCTTGTCGCTACTCTCCCCTAATAATAATGTACGGCTCCAATCCCTTCGAATATTATATGCTGTGTTCCTCCATGCATACGACTCTCCACCAAATATATATATATATATCGATGCCTTCCTTTAATAATATTCGCGCCGCCCCTTTCAATACTTGTTCCCCACGAAAATAATGATATATATCATTTTGTTTGGGCCTTGGGAAAACAAAATCACGTTTTGTGATTTTCATTTAGAGTCTTTAGTTTATTTATTTATTTATTAATTATTATTATTATTATTATTATTATTATTATTATTATATAATAGTATTATAACTCTATGTACTTGACTCGGTTGTTCTTGACTTGACCAAAGTTGCTCGTTTATGCTCCAACGTCCATGAACACCTAGCAAAATATAAAATAAAAAAGATAAATACTAAAAATGACACAAAGCTAATAAAAATCTATAAAAACCTATACTAAATAAAATAGACCGGTATAAGCCTAAAACTAATAAAAACACTATTTAATCGACTCAAAAACTATACAAACTTTACATTGGAAATAGATGTATTTTACAAAACATCAAATATCCCCACACTTATCTTTTTTCGTCCCTGAAAAAGAATTGTGCTATGGAATCACAGTTAGGTTTACATCCGGTTTCAAAACATAGGTTACCTAATTAATAATCTACTAATGTGTTGATTGCGATTGCAGGTATATTGATCCTCTTAAACTCACACCGGTTTCCAAGCCCCTTTTATTTATGTTAAGTTCATGTGGATTAGTCTATCTAGGGTCTCACTCGAAGGAAGCCACAGTTCCTCCTAATCTCGCCTCAAGTTTATGAAGCTAAGGGAACGACCAATTGACCATTTCCCAACCGTCTTATGTAAAAAACCAAGAGAATTTAAAATCACTTATTTCTTTTTTTTTCATACTTAACTCAGAGGGTGTGACCAATCCAAGTCGCTATCCCAGTGGCCAGGCACCTTAAGCTTCAGCAAATTTTTTTTTTTTTTTTTTTTTTTTTGGACTCAAATTTTGGACTCAAAATGACTCTGTATATAGACTAAACGATAGTTTCTCATCCCCACACTTAAACTCTACATTGCCCTCAATGTAGGAATAGAAAACGACTTAAAACAAAAAATAAATTCCGAATACAAAAATAAAAAGAAAAGGGCAAATTGGAAAGGACTTAGCTGGTTTATTAACGCGTAAGCTCCAAAAACTCTAGTCCAATCCAGCTCGATCGTATAGCATTTCATTCGCGATCGGCTCTGACACAATAATAAACTCTCGGGTTTGCCTTGATAAATGTTAAACAGCTCCGGAATCACCCGAATGGAGATTGAGTACGGGCGGTGCAATGCAAACCTGCACAAAATGAAACAAACAAAACCCGAGCATAATACCGAACCACAAATAAAATAAAATAAAATAAATGAAAAGCTAAAATTAAAAATAAATTTACAAACTCTACACTTGGGATTGTACCCAAGAACTCAACCATTTCTCATTCTAAGGAGTCTCGAGAGGAGTTTCCTCCTTCTCCGTCGGGTCTAACGGTCCTCCGATATAAAGCTTAAGCCTATGACCGTTAACCTTCCAAGTGCTTCCATCTGCATCATTTAGTAATTCGACTGTGCCATATGGGAAAACCTCATTAACTGTGTATGGACCCGCCCATTTGGACTTAAGCTTACCTGCGAACAACTTCAATCGTGAATTATATAAAAGCACTCTATCTCCCTTTCTAAACTCCTTCACCTTCTTGATCCTCTTATCATGCAACTCCTTAGTTTTCTCTTTAATGCTCAACGACCGTGCATATGCTGCATCCCGAAGCTCTTCCAACTCATGAAGCTGGAAAAATCGTCTCCTAGCAGCCTCGGTAAGATCAAGATTAACCGCCTTGAGGGCCCAAAGAGCTCGATGTTCTAGCTCAACGGGTAGATGACACGCTTTACCATAAACAATCATAAAAGGTGTAGTACCTAATGGCGTTTTATAAGCCGTCCTAAACGCCCAAAGCGCATCATCTAACTTGTCGGACCAATCCTTCCAACTTTTCCCAACGGTTTTCTCAAGAATTCTCTTCACTCCTCGGTTTGCATTCTCCACTTGACCGCTTGTTTGAGGATGGTAAGCGGTCGATAAACGGTGAGTGACCCCGTAGCGCGCTAACACCTTTTCCATCATGGTGTTACAGAAATGCGTACCACGGTCACTAATAAGTGCCTTGGGAGTACCAAACCGAGTGAACAACTTCTTCAAAAATTTCACCACCACTCGGGCATCATTAGTAGGTAATGCTTGCGCTTCCACCCACTTTGAAACATAATCAATGGCCACGAGGATGTACCGGTTCCCTCCAGAAATGGGGAACGGTCCCATGAAATCAATGCCCCAGACATCAAAAACTTCAAGAACCTGAATGGGGTTCTGAGGCATCTCATCCTTGGATGAAATGTTACCGGTGCGTTGACAGGCATCACACCGCTTCACGAAATCGAGGGCATCCTTCACCACAGTAGGCCAATAAAAACCACTATCAAAGACCTTTTGCGCAGTGGTGTGATGAGCATGGTGCCCTCCATAGAGACTCTCATGGCAATGCCTAATAGTCTCTAGTCCCTCCTCTCTACTAACACATCTCCTCAAAATTCTATCACTTCCTATCCTAAACAGAAAAGGATCATCCCACACATACCTAGTAGCATCTCTCAGGAATTTCTTACGCTGTTGGGTATTCATACCCTCTACCAACATCCCATGAGCAAGGTAATTTGCCAAATCAGTGAACCATGGCATACCCTGCTTCTCAGCTTCAACGAAATCAATGAACTCATGAGGGAATTTATCTCCAATCGCCTCCTCACGAATCTCCTCTCTACTCGGATCCTCTAAACGAGAAAGGTGATCTGCAGCCACATTCTCTGCTCCCCATTTATCCTTAATCTCAATATCAAACTCAGAAAGCAAAAGAATCCACCGAATTAGACGAGGTTTGGCGTCCTTCTTTGCGAAAAGAAACCGCAAAGCCGAGTGATCAGTAAAGACGGTGGTTTTGGAGAGCACGAGATACGAACGGAATTTATCAAAAGCAAACACAACCGCCAAGAGCTCTTTCTCGGTGGTTGTGTAGTTCTCCTGAGCATCATTAAGGGTCTTACTGGCGTAGTAGATAGGATGAAAATGTTTGTCACGCCTTTGCCCTAAGACTGCCCCGACTGCGTAGTCACTCGCATCACACATGAGCTCAAAAGGCAAGCTCCAGTCGGGTGAAACTAAGATAGGAGCACTCACCAACCGCTCCTTCAAAAACTCAAAAGCCTTAAGACACTCCTCATCAAAGACAAAAGGAACGTCTTTCTCAAGAAGACGAGTCATGGGGCGGGTGATTTTGGAAAAATCCTTAATGAACCTACGATAGAAACCCGCATGACCTAGAAAACTACGGATGGCCTTGACATTGGTCGGAGGTGGAAGCCTACTAATGGTGTCAATCTTAGCCCTATCAACCTCTATACCATCCCTAGAAATCTTATGTCCTAGTACTATCCCCTCAGTCACCATAAAGTGACACTTCTCCCAATTCAACATTAACTTAGACTCTACACATCTCTCTAACATTCTCTCTAAGTTACCCAAACAAACATCAAAAGAGCTACCATAAACTGAAAAATCATCCATGAAAATGTAACACCCCAACCGATGGCGGAATCATCGAGGTGCCACGTAGTGACGATTGTTCAAAAGCTCATGGTACTAAAATGTAAATATTATTGAATAATCAAAATTGTCTTACATGGAAATGGAAAATACATTGTCTAAATGAAATGTAAATATTGAAATAACTGAATTAAAATAAGGCACTAAATGTTCCTTGCTAAAGCACTAGATCAAACTGCACCTGAAACATGTACAAAATAGATTTGGTCAACATATGAAATGTTGGTGAGCATTCCTAGTTTTGATATATGTAGTAGGTTAAAAAGTTATACAATTCAAGTGCAAGCTACAGTGCAAATATGTAAACTATGTATCATACAAATGAGCGAAATCAACCCTGTGACTGTATAATGTACTGTATGAACTGTAGTGTACTTATCCAATAAATGGATAAAAGCTTAACACTGGCCACGGATTCTCCGATGAAAAAGGGGGGAGAATCAATCTAGGCGGGTTGTCAATCCAAATAGCGCTATCCAATGTTAAGGTCGGCTTGTACCATGTTAATGATTTCACTAAGTACAAATGTAATCCACATGTAATGTCTAAGCATAAAGCACGTTGTAAGCAATGCACATAGTACTAGAATTGTATTGTGAAAATGTAAACTTGTATTTGAAATTTGTAATAGTGTACATGTAACACCCCAAAAATGAATAAAAGTAAAAAGGGGATAGGAAATACTCACTGTTTACGTAATAGCTTGTAATTGAACTTGGACAACGAAATATGTGTTGGAACTATCTCAAAGTATCAACCTAAAGTAATTGATAATGTGTAAGTGAAATAACTCTAGGATGCATGTATTTCTAGGGCTTCGAATTGGGGATAAGTATTTATTTGGTTAATAAATTAAACGTTATATAAATAAGAGAAATTTGGTAATTAAATAGACAAAAGTCTTTGAGTAAACTTTAAATCAAATATGGTCACATTATGAAGTTTTAAATGTGAAAATAATTTTTATAAAATTATTTTCTTGAAAATAGTATATTTAATCTATTTATTTCAATTTGTCAAAATATAACTTTAATATTTAAAAATATTAAAATTAAAGAAATTTTAGATTAAAAATTGTATTTCTGTTCTAAATGGATAGAAATAATTTATGTAAAATTTTGGTGCAAAAATATTGTAAAATGAATTTATTATGATTTAATTATGATTAAAACTAACAAAAATTGATTAAAAATATTAAATAAATGATTTTTCAAAATTAAAAATCATTTCAGTAAAGTTTCACTTAATACAAACTCAGGATAATTTTTGTAGAATTTAATAAAGTTGTTTTGATATTTTAATGGATTTTTATAAATATAATAGTATAAAATTGATTTAATTATTATAAATACCAAATAAATGAATTTCTGAAAAATAAAAATTACATATAAAACTTTTATCTTAGGTTAATCAAATATAATTTTTTTAGAATTTATAAAATAGTTTTGATATTTTAAAATGAATTTAAAAGATTAAAAGGTTTAATATATATATATATATATATAATTGTTGTTTAAAAAGAAAAGAAAAGAAAAGAACAAAAAGGGGGTCTGTGCCGGGACTCGAACCCGGTTCCCCTCTGAATCAAACCCAGGTCACAACCACTTGGCCTAGGCCGGTGGTTGTGATATTTCCTGTTTAAAAATAATTATATACACAACATGAAATTTAGTTTATCCCCAAATTGCATATGACGAACCCTAGAATTTGCAATCAAACGATTTAGTCAACTTGAGCCCGATTAAAGATGGGGCTTTTGTTGTTTGATTTCCGACCAACAAAACCCATAAAAAAAATGGAACTCACAGTGTTTAATTGATGATAATTGCCGGGTCAAAGCAATAGTCAAACTACGAGCAAAATAATAATATTCAGAGTGATTTAGAGAGGATTGAAGGTTGAGAGAGAGTTGTGAGCGAGTGATCAAGGTTCGCAGACCATCTATTTATACTGATGTTCAATGATTAAGGTTAATTGGAAGGTTTGACCTTGTTTTAAATTCATACGCGTAATAATAAAGAATTGGTCAATGATTTGGTGTAATTGACGTGTATTCGTGTTGTAATAGGCCGGTAATCACATAAATTTACCAAACATTGGGTGTTGATTGCTAGATCAAAGGAAAAGAGAAAAAAAAAATAATTATGTTCGCTGCTGCTACTGTTTCGCGAACCAGGGAAAAGAAAGGAAGGCAGCGAGATTTAGTATTTATATAATATAGGTTGAAGTGAAATCAGTAATTAGTCTTGGCTCAAGTGGTTGAGGCATGTGTGTTGTGTGGAGATGGCACGGGTTCGAAACCCGGGTGGAACAAGATTATTATTTTTTTTTTTTTAACAAAGTAAAGGGGGAGGTTGGGCCTGGTTTGTGGGCTTCTGAATGGGGTTTGGGCTCAGAATTATAAGGGTTTGGGCTGGGATGGTTTGGGTAAACAATCACAATTCAAAGTATCTAGTATATGTTAAAATTATTATTATTATTATTATTATTATTATTATTATTATAAATCTATATATATATATATTATATATATATAATGAAAAAGTGACGGATGTCACAGCATCCCCTACTTTTAGAAACTTCGTCCCGAAGTTATTGGAAATATAGGGTTATGGACGTTTAGGGTAAAAGTTAAGATAACTGTGGTTTAGAAAATTCGAATGATTTGGATATGGGGTTTGATAGGTGTGAGTTAAGGATTTGCATTAGGTTTGTCTCGAATAATAAGGAGAATAAGAATCTAGCAAATCAACAAATTTCAAGTTTTAGGAATCCTATGATAAATGTACGGGTTGATTGACTACAGAAGAACTAAATGAACTACCAAGTAACTAGAGTTTGTTCCTGGTCCGACTTCCAGTCTCACTTTCAATGCATCATTAGTGTTTGTATACAGGGTGTACCGCAGCTAACCCACCACACCTTTGATACCTTGAAAACGTACTGGACGTCTACCCAAAAACTCTAATAGAATTTCACACTACCCTAACGCACCTGTAAATTCATGATTACGTTCCGGACCGGAATCATCAATTTACCTTACATTAGGGTTTTGTGTCCTTCTATGACCCCACCGATTGTTGAGCAGGTTCGATAGCCTCTACCAGCCGTGGAGTAAGTTGTAGGGCCTCTCCCGACTGTTTAAAAAGGCATAGCGGCCTCTACGAATCGTTGAGTGTGTTCAATAGCCTCTACCAGTCGTGGAGCAGGTTGTAGGGCCTCTCCCGACTGTTGAAAAAAAAAGCATGATGACCTCTATTAGGTGCAGCAATTATTATTCACATAGATTGCAATTTGATAACATGTTTATGCAAGCAAGTTTGTAAGTACTACAACCATTAAGTGTAAGTGTTATCATGAATAATTAAATGTTTACGAGTATCATGAATAATTAGATGTTCAATGCGTAGTCAAATTAAGGGAAAAATCTAGTTTCATGTAATAATCAATGATGTTTTCTTAGAAAAGCATCTGTAAGATCAAGTATCAAGTCCAAACGTTTCAAATAAGGTAGAGTCTTGTATGATTAAAATGAACGTAATCAATATAATAAATTTCCAATCGGTGTTAATACACAATAATACGCAAGGAAATTTCTAGATGTTGTATGCTAATGAGTGCGACAAAGTTGGGTACAAAATGATAATAGGATCAAGAAAATGAAAACACGGGTATTGGATTTCTCGAGTCTTGGAAAATTTCATCCATGGCTTAACCAGTGGGATTAACGTCATCCTGATCATCTGCTTCGTTGATATCGATATTGAAAGCTTGTCCATGTGCCACCAGGTTTATATTGTTCAATTTGGGACATTGGGGTAGCATGTGGTTAGGGTCTCTACAATGATAACATGCCCGACCGTTAGTAATCTGTAGTGGTCCCTGGGCAGCTGTTTGATGATTACTCTGTGTCCCAACCATTACTCGACAAGTGGAAACAAAGTGTCCAAACCTTCCACATCTAGTGCATTGACGGCATGGAAGATTTGCAGGGTGATGATATTTGCAAGTGTTGCATTGAGGATGGATTCCCGTGTAGGCTTTCTTGATAGGAGGCTGAGCTACCGGATCAACAACAGCATGGTTTTGATTATCGCCCATTCGTTTCTTAGAATTCGAAGCAGTAGTGGCGGCCTTTGCTAAAACAGTCTTAGGTTGTTCAACAACATTGGTGGTTTTCTCAGTAGGTGTCTTGGTGCTCTTCCTAACCAAGTTTCCTTTCCTTACGTGTTTGTCTGTTAATGTAGCTGCAAGTTGGATGGCTTCTTCTACCGTAGTGGCTTTGCCTCCAGTGACAACGTCTTGAATCAGGTCAGGTAATCCCTCGATATATTTTTCGATTGCTCGAGAGACTGGGGTGACCATGTGTGGAACCAGTATGCTAAGTTCGTGATATCGAGTATTATACGCAAGATTCTCACCACTGTCTTGTTTCAGTCCATGGAACTCTTCCTCCAGTTTCCTGATTTCGTTCCTAGGGCAGAATTTGGCGATCATGAGTTCCTTAACATCTGCCCAAGATAATGATAAAGCAACATCAGCTCCTCGATTGCGTTTTTCGCCATTCCACCAGGTTAGCGCCCCCTTTTGAAGGACACTAGTAGCATAGCGAACGCGGAGTTCATCAGGACATTCACTGTTCACAAAGGTACTCTCCATGCTTTCAAACCATTGGAGGAGGCCAGTAGCACCCTCCTCACCAGTGAATTTTGTGGGGTTGCAGGAGTTAAAGTGTTTGAAAGTGCACCGAAATTGAGTCGTGCTCCCTGTGTTGGCACTGTTACTATTCTGGGTTATCTCACTGACAAGGTTTGGGATCACTGCAGCAATTTGCTCGGCGACTAAAGATGCGAGGCGACGATCAGAACGTCGTCCAGAAGCACGAACAGGGCGTTGGCTGGCATCACGGAGCATGCGGCGAGCAGACATCTATGAGGTAGTCAATTAATAATCATGAGATTAGAAAGTGTAAGTGTATAATCGTACAGATAATTATGAAGATATGATCTTGTAAGCAATCATGATATGCAAAGTATTGTATATGAAACGAGAGGGTATTATTGGAAAAACTTGTACAAAATGCTTGGAGTGCTCTTGTCTAGCCGTAAAGCTCAACAAGAACGTTGACTTTTCAAAGGAATTGAACCCAACGGTGATCAAGGAAGACATGCTTTAGCCTATAAGTGGACACTCACTCCAGGAATCCCCAGGTAAGCATAACAGGTCCGTAAATGGATTTATGCGCTATGCTTGCCTATGCCAGAAAACCCAGTGTACAGGCGTCCACCCTTCCAGATTGCACGTGTCCTTATCACACTCATTAAAGTTCAACAACTTTGAAGGAGTAAAATAAGAGTAGGCATTATGCCTAAGAGTGTCTTCATGAAAGGTACTGTCCTTGTTCCATAATGATGTAGACTTTCCACTCCTTGTAGAACACCATCTCTATGCACCATGATGAAAGATGAGGAGAATGGAGAGAGAGAGAGAAGAGAAAGATAGGAGAAGGAAAGTAGAGGGAAATGAGGATAAGGTAATTCAGAAAATATTATGCATGAAAGTTCGGTTATAGTCTAGGCCATTTTATCTAATAACCTAATTCCCTATAACCATGGCTCTGATACCAATCTGTAACACCCCAACCGATGGCGGAATCATCGAGGTGCCACGTAGTGACGATTGTTCAAAAGCTCATGGTACTAAAATGTAAATATTATTGAATAATCAAAATTGTCTTACATGGAAATGGAAAATACATTGTCTAAATGAAATGTAAATATTGAAATAACTGAATTAAAATAAGGCACTAAATGTTCCTTGCTAAAGCACTAGATCAAACTGCACCTGAAACATGTACAAAATAGATTTGGTCAACATATGAAATGTTGGTGAGCATTCCTAGTTTTGATATATGTAGTAGGTTAAAAAGTTATACAATTCAAGTGCAAGCTACAGTGCAAATATGTAAACTATGTATCATACAAATGAGCGAAATCAACCCTGTGACTGTATAATGTACTGTATGAACTGTAGTGTACTTATCCAATAAATGGATAAAAGCTTAACACTGGCCACGGATTCTCCGATGAAAAAGGGGGAGAATCAATCTAGGCGGGTTGTCAATCCAAATAGCGCTATCCAATGTTAAGGTCGGCTTGTACCATGTTAATGATTTCACTAAGTACAAATGTAATCCACATGTAATGTCTAAGCATAAAGCACGTTGTAAGCAATGCACATAGTACTAGAATTGTATTGTGAAAATGTAAACTTGTATTTGAAATTTGTAATAGTGTACATGTAACACCCCAAAAATGAATAAAAGTAAAAAGGGGATAGGAAATACTCACTGTTTACGTAATAGCTTGTAATTGAACTTGGACAACGAAATATGTGTTGGAACTATCTCAAAGTATCAACCTAAAGTAATTGATAATGTGTAAGTGAAATAACTCTAGGATGCATGTATTTCTAGGGCTTCGAATTGGGGATAAGTATTTATTTGGTTAATAAATTAAACGTTATATAAATAAGAGAAATTTGGTAATTAAATAGACAAAAGTCTTTGAGTAAACTTTAAATCAAATATGGTCACATTATGAAGTTTTAAATGTGAAAATAATTTTTATAAAATTATTTTCTTGAAAATAGTATATTTAATCTATTTATTTCAATTTGTCAAAATATAACTTTAATATTTAAAAATATTAAAATTAAAGAAATTTTAGATTAAAAATTGTATTTCTGTTCTAAATGGATAGAAATAATTTATGTAAAATTTTGGTGCAAAAATATTGTAAAATGAATTTATTATGATTTAATTATGATTAAAACTAACAAAAATTGATTAAAAATATTAAATAAATGATTTTTCAAAATTAAAAATCATTTCAGTAAAGTTTCACTTAATACAAACTCAGGATAATTTTTGTAGAATTTAATAAAGTTGTTTTGATATTTTAATGGATTTTTATAAATATAATAGTATAAAATTGATTTAATTATTATAAATACCAAATAAATGAATTTCTGAAAAATAAAAATTACATATAAAACTTTTATCTTAGGTTAATCAAATATAATTTTTTTAGAATTTATAAAATAGTTTTGATATTTTAAAATGAATTTAAAAGATTAAAAGGTTTAATATATATATATATATATATATATAATTGTTGTTTAAAAAGAAAAGAAAAGAAAAGAACAAAAAGGGGGTCTGTGCCGGGACTCGAACCCGGTTCCCCTCTGAATCAAACCCAGGTCACAACCACTTGGCCTAGGCCGGTGGTTGTGATATTTCCTGTTTAAAAATAATTATATACACAACATGAAATTTAGTTTATCCCCAAATTGCATATGACGAACCCTAGAATTTGCAATCAAACGATTTAGTCAACTTGAGCCCGATTAAAGATGGGGCTTTTGTTGTTTGATTTCCGACCAACAAAACCCATAAAAAAATGGAACTCACAGTGTTTAATTGATGATAATTGCCGGGTCAAAGCAATAGTCAAACTACGAGCAAAATAATAATATTCAGAGTGATTTAGAGAGGATTGAAGGTTGAGAGAGAGCTGTGAGCGAGTGATCAAGGTTCGCAGACCATCTATTTATACTGATGTTCAATGATTAAGGTTAATTGGAAGGTTTGACCTTGTTTTAAATTCATACGCGTAATAATAAAGAATTGGTCAATGATTTGGTGTAATTGACGTGTATTCGTGTTGTAATAGGCCGGTAATCACATAAATTTACCAAACATTGGGTGTTGATTGCTAGATCAAAGGAAAAGAGAAAAAAAAATAATTATGTTCGCTGCTGCTACTGTTTCGCGAACCAGGGAAAAGAAAGGAAGGCAGCGAGATTTAGTATTTATATAATATAGGTTGAAGTGAAATCAGTAATTAGTCTTGGCTCAAGTGGTTGAGGCATGTGTGTTGTGTGGAGATGGCACGGGTTCGAAACCGGGTGGAACAAGATTATTATTTTTTTTTTTTAACAAAGTAAAGGGGGAGGTTGGGCCTGGTTTGTGGGCTTCTGAATGGGGTTTGGGCTCAGAATTATAAGGGTTTGGGCTGGGATGGTTTGGGTAAACAATCACAATTCAAAGTATCTAGTATATGTTAAAATTATTATTATTATTATTATTATTATTATTATTATTATTATTATTATTATAAATCTATATATATATATATATATATTATATATATATAATGAAAAAGTGACGGATGTCACAGAAAACCTCCATAGACGTCTCAATCATATCCTGAAAGATAGCTATCATGCAACGCTGAAAAGTGGCTGGAGCGTTACATAACCCAAACGGCATGCGGCGATACGCATAAGTGCCATAGGGGCATGTAAAGGTGGTCTTCTCCTGATCCTCCGGTGCAATGGGGATCTGGAAATAACCTGAAAATCCGTCAAGGAAACAGTAAAATTGCTGCCCTGCCAAACGCTCCAACATCTGATCAATGAACGGGAAAGGAAAGTGGTCTTTCCTGGTGGCGTCATTCAGTCTCCTGTAATCAATACAAACACGCCAACCAGTGACAGTACGAGTGGGAATGAGCTCATTTTTCTCATTAGTGACCACTGTCATCCCTCCCTTCTTAGGGACAACCTAAGTCGGGCTCACCCACAGGGAATCAGAGATGGGATAGATCAGACCGGCATCCATAAGCTTAAGAACCTCACTCCTAACTACTTTCTGCATGTTTGGATTTAGGCGTCTCTGAGGCTGCACCACAGGCTTATAATCATCCTCCATGAGTATCCTATGGGTGCAGTAGGTAGGGCTGATGCCCTTGATGTTAGAGAGCCTCCATGCAATGGCTTGCTTATGTGCCTTCAACACATCAAGCAACCGACTCTTCTCCTCCTCCGTCAGTTTAGATGAAATAATGACGGGCAAACTAGCATTCTCCCCTAAGTAGGCATACTCTAAGTGACACGGTAAAACCTTAAGTTCTAAAGGCGGTGGTATCTCTAATGAAGGTTTACTACTCTCCTCACGAACCTCACTAATCTCTAATGCCTCGGGAAACAAAGGGCTTCCTCCCCAACTAACTCTAACTCCTCATCATGGGTCTCAACTACCAAATCACCCCCACAGATGTAATCAAGACATCGGTCCACCCGAGAAATAAAAGAATTTATGAAGTAAACAGAGTCAGTGGGACCGCTAAAATCGTCTTGACTACCAGGGTATCTCATGGATTTGACGATCTCAAAGGTGACCGTCTCATCTCCTACGCGTAGAGTGATCTTCCCATCAAAGACATCAATGAGTGCCTTGGCGGTGCGCAGAAACGGACGACCTAGAATTAGAGGTACTTTGTCGTCTACCTCCATGTCAAGAATAACGAAATCCACGGGGAAAACAAATTTATCAACTTTCACTAACAAGTTTTCCACAATGCCCCGTGGATATTTGACTGATCGGTCAGCAAGGGATAAAGTCATGCGCGTTGGGGTCAGGTCACCTAGGTCTAGTTTCTCATAAAGAGAATAAGGCATCAGGTTGATACTAGCACCTAAGTCCGCCAACGCGTGGTTCTGAGTGTCACTACCAAACATACACGGGATTGTAAAAATCCCGGGGTCTGTCAATTTCTCCGGTAGCTTGTTCAAAACCACCGCAGAACATCCCGCAGTCAATGGAATGTTTGAGACCTCCCCCAGCCTGTCTTTCCTTTTCAGAAGATCTTTAAGGAATTTGGCATATTTAGGCATATGCTGGAGGGCCTCAATGAACGGGAGATTGATTTTGAGCTGCTTAAACATATCTAGAAAATGTCCATACTCCTTAGCATATTTCTGTTTCCTAAGGCGGGCTGGGTATGGAAGACGAGAAGGATCAATCTCAGGGGTAGGCCTAATCGGTGTGGGTGTCCTACCTACAACCTTCTCTATCCGAGGCTCACTATTTGGTGCGGTACTTGCTGGGACTAGCCTAGGTTGCACCCTACTAGGAGCCTCCATCTCTATTTCCTCATCTACCTGCTCCTCTACCTCACTCTCTACCTGCTCACTAACTCTCTCTGCCCCTCTACCACTACGAGTGGTGACTGCTTTCAGTTGGGCGGCTGGGTTGGGCTGAGTACTACCCGAGAACTGACCTTGGGGCCGCTCTTCCAACTGCCTAGCAATGTCACCAACGGTACGCTGAAGATCTAAGAACGCAGAATGGTGATTTTTCAAGAGCATAGCCTGATTTTTCAACAAGGTGTCATGCTCTGCTAGAGTTTTTTGGGTGTGGGCATCTTTAGCTACCAACTGGGTTAAAAGCTCTTCTATTTTACCCAAACCACCCTCAGTACCCGAACCTACATTAGTTCCCGAATTTCCACCCGAATACTGTCCCTGCCCCTGGTTATGAGTAGAGTTTGATGAGAAACCAGGGGGATTACCAGAAGATTTCCAGCTGAAGTTTGGATGATTCCTCCAACCTGGGTTGTAAGAATTTCCATAAGAGTTGCTTGACCCGCGGTTCTGACCGCCTACAAAATCCACCTGTTCCTCCTGATGAATCAAAGGGCACTCAGAAGTAACATGCCCTCCCCTACACATCTCACACTTTTCAGATTTCAATTTCAATTCCTTCACTTCCTTAGTCAGAGCATCTAGAGCAGCAGCCACACTAGTATCCAATGTGACTTGGTGAACACCTCGAGCTGGTGAGGTGGTACTAGGTGCAGGAATGGAATTCCTGATTAAAGTCCGCTGCTCATGGTCTGTTTGGGCAAAACTTTCAAATAAGTCATTGCATTCGGCCGCAGTTTTCTTACCCATCATGTGGCCGCCTGCAGAAGTATCAAAGCGGTTCTTTGCCTCATAAGTTAAGCCATTGTAGAATTTCTCTACAAGGGCCCAATCAGTCAGACCATGTTGGGAGCACCTGCTAAGCAGGTTTTGAAAACGCTCCCATGCAAGATAATAAGGCTCATCAGGTTCCATCCGGAACGAATGGATCTGATCGCGAAGGCGGGATGCCTTGCTAGGTGGAAAGTACTTATTTAGAAAAGCTTCTTTAAGGGCATCCCATGTGGTAAAAGTGTCGGTAGGGTGAGAGTCGAGCCAAGTGGCGGCTCGACCAGCAAGGGAAAAGGGGAAAAGGTGGAGAAATTTAGCATCATCATTGGCACCCTGTAGCTTAAAGGTAGCTAGGATGCGAGTCAGACGGGCTATGTGGGCCGGGGCATCCTCATCATCGCGGCCGTGGAATTGACAGGTGTTATTAATGGCCGTCATGATGTAGGAGGGTATCTGCCAGGACCCATCATTGTTGATGGCTGGAATGGTAATAGGGGAGTTAACTCCTGTAAAACCCTGGGTGGATTGTTGGTGGACAGTGCGACGCTCAGCCATTTGGGAAAGGTTTGGTGGTGGACTGGGTGGTGGGGAAGACGACCTAGAAGAACAAGAGCTAGAAGAACTTACCTCTTCAAGCTTAACTTCAGCAGCTGACTTGCTCCTCGAACGAGTAACTGGCATAAAACTGCAGAGTAGACAATAAAAGAGGTAAGAGAATAACAGATAGAAGAAACTAAGAAAAATAGAAAAGACTCGAAATAAAAATAAAAAAAAAAATTTAATAAAAATAACAAATAGCACAGATATTTCAGATAAGTTCAATCAAAGCTAATTAACGCAATCGCCAAGAGTCCCCGGCAACGGCGCCAAAAACTTGATGTGCTAAAAGTAGTTTAATAAAAATAACTAAATTAAACGTAAAACTAGACACCTAGTAATACTCTAGACTCCCTAAAACTAAACTACTGACAGGCAAGTGAACCTATCGACTCTAGTATAGCTAAAGTAAGTCCGGATATCGAACCCATGAGACTCTAATGGAAAACGAAAACTAGACTCGATTACTTATCCTAAATACTGATTAAATTAATTTATTATTTTAAAGGGGGGGGGGTTTACTGAAAAATAAATTGCAATAAAATAAAGGTTAACTAAAATTTACTAAACTGAACTAGAGACACGAACTTAGCTGAGCCGAATTCAGATGATGACAAGACACTACCTAGACCAGACTCCTAACTATGCCTGATAAGCTTCTATGGTTATGGAACTGAATTGGAACCGGGATCTTAAAATACTAAACATCAAGAATAAACTAGACATCCTCGACCCTTCTCAAGGGGAAACCCTAGAATATTTTTGTGCTGTTAAACTACCGGTTGGAGTACAAACCCTCACAGGTTATCTAACTCTTATGATCGAGTACCCGCTAGACAATCTACCTCACAGCGCGAAAGCCTCAGTACACTAGGTGTAAGGGGTAATTATTGAAGCCTAGATCTAACTTGATATGCAAGAGTTGAAAGGGCAACTAGGCAGATCTTCTCACAAAGCCTCTAACCTAGCAATTTAACAACCTAGACATACCAACAAGCCCTCACCTCACAGCTATTGAACTTGGAAGAATACCTAAAATCTTCTAACCACCAAATATCACTCCTATGGTAAATTCGCGACTATTGACCATAAACTAGTTGCTACACAAAGTCTGCAACCTAACTAGCACTCATACATGAAAGACATTCACAAAAGTGCAAGTGGAGTGAATAAGTGACAATTAAAAAATAATAGATACGCACATACACCAGACCTAGAGAAATCAAAATCTTTACTGAATCATAAATCCAAAACACGTTCCAAAAAACCATAGAAAATAAAAACAAATCAAAACATAGTTATTTGTCTTGGCCTAGGTAGCTATAAAAGTTTTAGCCACAAATCATCTTGAAAAGAAAAACAAAGCCAAATAAAATTTCAACAATCATTATATAGAACAAAGATAATAAAGGAACGAAAACACCGAATGATTGACACCCGAATAATCGCTGGCTTAAAACCTTTGATCCCTGGCCTGCCCCTATAATAATATTTTTGCTCCTGCTGTCCTCGATGTCTCTTCTACCAAGAATTGGCTGCTCCTCTTGTTGATTCTTGTCGCTACTCTCCCCTAATAATAATGTGCGGCTCCAATCCCTTCGAATATTATATGCTGTGTTCCTCCATGCATACGGCTCTCCACCAAATATATATACATCGATGCCTTCCTTTAATAATATTCGCGCCGCCCCTTTCAATACTTGTTCCCCACGAAAATAATGATATATATCATTTTGTTTGGGCCTTGGGAAAACAAAATCACGTTTTGTGATTTTCATTTAGAGTCTTTAGTTTATTTATTTATTTATTAATTATTATTATTATTATTATTATTATTATTATTATTATTATTATTATTATTATTATATAATAGTATTATAACTCTGTGTACTTGACTCGGTTGTTCTTGACTTGACCAAAGTTGCTCGTTTATGCTCCAACGTCCATGAACACCTAGCAAAATATAAAATAAAAAAGATAAATACTAAAAATGACACAAAGCTAATAAAAATCTATAAAAACCTATACTAAATAAAATAGACCGGTATAAGCCTAAAACTAATAAAAACACTATTTAATCGACTCAAAAACTATACAAACTTTACATTGGAAATAGATGTATTTTACAAAACATCAGCTAATGAGGAAGGCGGTTAATTCATTGTACCAAGCCCGCGGGGCTTGTTTAAGGTCCTAGAGAGATTTCTTGAGTTTGCAAATGTGATTAGGAAACGCCGAATTTGCAAATCCGGGTGGTTGAATCATGTACACATCCTCATGTAAGGTGCCATGAAGAAATGCATTATTGACGTCTAGTTGGCGTAACAACCACCCTCGAGAGAGTGCGATGGAAAGAACAGTACGAATGGTGACAGGTTTCGTTACCGGACTAAAGGTATCAAAATAGTCCTTACCGTACTGTTGATGAAACCCTTTTGCGACTAGGCGCGCTTTAAATTTATCAATAGTTCCATCGGGTTTTCGTTTGGTTCGGAATACCCATTTGCATCCGATTGGATTTTGGGTAGTATGAGGGACAAGCTCCCACGTATGGTTTTGAAAAAGAGCGTTGTATTCAAGATCCATTGCTTGTCGCCATTGTGGATCTTTCATTGCTTGGATGTGAGTAGAGTGCTCAATGGATGTAGGAAGTGGGTGAAGTGTGGTGGAGTTGATGAAGTTGGAATTGTAATATTTTGGGTTAGGATTGCGAGATCGTTGTGGGCGAGTAGAGGTGGTAGGAGAGGGGTTAGTTGAAGGAGTTTGAGATGAGGAGGTGGTAGAGTCATTGGAAGGCTGTGTAGGTGAATTAGGCTGTGTAGGAGTGGAGGATTGTGGAGATGAGGACTGTGTATGGACAGTGGAGGACTGTGTAGAGGACAAGAGTTGAGTAGGGTTAGGGTAATGTTATGTAGGTGTAGTAGAAGGTTGTGTATGGTCAGATGAGTGTTGTGTAGTATCAGGCAACTGTTGTGTAGGTGCAGCAGAAGGTTGTGTAGGGTCAGGAGAGGGGTGTGTAGGAGGTATGGGTTGGGGTGTGGGATCGATGGGAGGTTGTGTAGGGTGTGAAGGCTTTGTAGGATTTGGTATGTTGTGAAGAAATGATTCATAGGTGACAGTGAGAGATGCAGAGTTATTGGTGTGGCATGGGAAGATGTGTGGTATGAATTCAACATGGCGAGAGTGATATAGTTTGTTGGTGGCTGGATCAAATCATTTGTATGCTGATCTGTAAGAGGAGTATCCAAGAAAGATACATGATGCGGAGCGAGATTGTAACTTGGAGGTGTTGTATAGGCGGAGCCAAGGATAGCAAAGACATCCAAACGGTTTTAGTTTGGAGTAGGTGGGAGCAACATTGAATAACATGTCATAAGGTGATTTGTTGTTCAAGATGGTGGTGGGTAGACGGTTGATGAGATAAGTTGCAGCTTGAAAGGCATGTGACCAAAATTGTGATGGGAGTTGAGCATAGTGGAGGAGGGCAAGTCCCATTTCAACAACGTGTCGATGACGACGTTCGGCCACCCCGTTTTGTTCGGGTGTATGAGGGGGTGTGGTGTAGTGAGAAATTCCATGAGTTGTGAGAAATGGTTTAAGACCAATGTATTCACCACCATTGTCGGTAAATAGAGAGATAAGAGGTGTTTGAAAAAAAATTCCACTAGTGATTTGAATTGTGGAAAAAGGACAGAGACGTCGGATTTTTTTTTATCGGATATAACCAAATGTATTTAGAAAAATAATCGACAAATATGACATAGTACTTGAAGCCGTCAATGGATGTTTGGACTGGACCCCATACATCTAAGTAAACAAGTTGCAATGGTTTCTTTGCAACAAATGAGTTTTTACCAAAAGAAATTTTATGGCTTTTATTTAACGAACAAGATTTGCAATGAAAAGACTCGGGTGACACTTTATTACCATTAAGTCCTAATTTAGAAATTAAGGACTTGAAAACTTGAAACGAAGGATGTCCAAGTATATGGTGCCACGCAAGTAGAGATCTTGTTGTTGTTGCATTAATTTGAGGAGAGAGTGTGGTTGGTCCGTAATAAACGTCATTGACGTTCACGCCCCGCATGAGATGCGCCCCCGTGCGTAGATCCTTAACAACGAAATGATATGGAAAAAATTCAACAGAACCTTGATTAGTACGACTAAGTTTTGCAACAGAAATAAGATTATTACGAAGAGATGGAACGATTAAGACATTGATTAAGAAAAGCGGTCGTGAGTTGGTGTGAAGGGTTGTTTGACCAATGTGTGTGATAGGAAGGGTTTTACCGTCACCTGAAACAATCTCATCCGGGCCACCATATTCGGAAAGAACATGCATTTGGTTGTTGTTGTTGTTGTTAGTGTGATTGGAAGCGCCTGTATCCCACATCCATGGAGTGTTTGGAACCGTAGTGTGAGAAGATGTATTGTTCACAACCGGGTATGAATAGGAATCATGAGTAGAGACTTGATGGTCGCGTAGGAAGCGACGAAGTTTGCGACAATCTTTCGTTACATGACCGGGTATGCTGCAAAAATAACAAAAAACGTTAGTTTGGCTGTTGTGGGTCGGGTTGTTTTGAGTTTGGGTTGCGGATTTGTTTGACCACGAGGAGGGTCAGTTTTGTAATGATGGGTTTGAGGCTGAGGAACAAGTGTTCCGATTGTAGTTTTGGTTTGATTGATGAACAAAAAAAATGGAGCCATTGAGGCTGCAAATCAGAAAAAAAGATGAAAGGGTTGTGTGGGTTGCGGACATACGGCTGTCGAAAGCTGTGATAGATCGGTTGGCTCAATGGAACTTTAGGCTCTTGATACCATATAGAGTAATAGGTAATAGAGTGAATTGGATCGAATGTACTTTTCTCATTATTCACAGGAGATTATATAGTGGCTACAACATTAATACAATGACTTGATTCTAGGAAGACTATTGACTAGACTATTGACTAAGAATATTGACTATGACTAAATAATTACAAAGGCATAAAGATAGCTCTTTGACTATGACTGTTGACTGTTGACTGTTGATTTGTGTTAATAAAACTAACACACTTTTCATTCCCACACCAATGTGGGATGAGTGACTCTCATTCACACTAAAAACTCAAACATTATCTATATCTATATCTTAATGTGAATGGTTGGCGTTAGAGGTATCGTAAGATTATATATTTGGCAAAACAATGGCATAATGGGTCAAGCGATGGCAATTAGATGAATGATGGCGGTCGTTAGCAGTGTACAGTGGTTAGACGTTGAGGGTACTCACATGGTACGCTAATTGGAGTCTTATAAGTTCGGATACTCGGGTTGCGTGTTCTAATGAGTACTTTTTCCAAGTGCCTATTTTTAAGGGGCCGCGCTGATTTTCAGGAGGATTAAGTACCAGATTAATTAATGGTGACATAGCACACTACCACATCATCAAAAAGGGCCATGAAGTGGATGGGTGTTTGATAAGATCAAATATATACTAAGTACCAACAATTTTATTTTTATTTGTTTGGCTGAGAAGTTAGAGTCAACATTTCACGATAAAAACCAAGTTACATCTGGATAATGGGTAAGCGAGCAACAAGCTGCGCCGTGATCCCTTTTTGAATCGCAAATCCTATTCTACTAAATACAAACCCTTGGTTTCTCGGGCTTTGCGAGTCATGTGGACCATATTCTACACCCGCTTCAAAAAGCGAACTGCCACAGGGGCTAAGGATCCAAAAGTGTCGAAGGCAAACGGAATGAACACATACTGTCTGCTGATTCTCTAAACATGTTGCCTCGTGCTTAGCAACCTTCCTAGCTTCCGCCTTCAAAACCGCCTGTCCCCAAACGAATCCACTATCTCTCAGCCTCACTAGTGCGTAGATCCTTAACAACGAAATGATAAGGAAAAAATTCAACAGAACCTTGATTAGTACGACTAAGTTTTGCAACAAAAATAAGATTATTACGAAGAAATGGAACGATTAAGACATTGTTTAAGAAAAGCGGTCGTGAGTTGGTGTGAAGGGTTGTTTGACCAATGTGTGTGATAGGAAGGGTTTTACCGTCACCGGAAACAATCTCATCCGGGCCACCATATTCGGAAAGAACATGCATTTGGTTGTTGTTGTTGTTGTTGTTGTTAGTGTGATTGGAAGCGCCTGTATCCCACATCCATGGAGTGTTTGGAACCGTAGTGTGAGAAGATGTATTGTTCACAACCGGGTATGAATAGGAATCATGAGTAGAGACTTGATGCTCGCGTAGGAAGCAACGAAGTTTGCGACAATCTTTTGTTACATGACCGGGTATGTTGCAAAAATAACAAAAAACGTTAGTTTGGCGGTTGTGGGTCAGGTTGTTTTGAGTTTGGGTTGCGGATTTGTTTGACCACGAGGAGGGTCGGTTTTGTAATGATGGGTTTGAGGCTGAGGAACAAGTGTTCCGATTGTAGTTTTGGTTTGATTGATGAACAAAAAAATGGAGCCATTGAGGCTGCAAATCAGAAAAAAGATGAAAGGGTTGTGTGGGTTGCGGACAGAAGGCTGTCGAAAGCTGTGATAGATCGGTTGGCTCAATGGAGCTTTAGGCTCTTGATACCATATAGAGTAATAGGTAATAGAGTGAATTGGATCGAATGTACTTTTCTCATTATTCACAGAAGATTATATAGTGGCTACAACATTAATACAATGACTTGATTCTAGGAAGACTATTGACTAGACTATTGACTAAGAATATTGACAATGACTAAATAATTACAAAGGCATAAAGATAGCTCTTTGACTATGACTGTTGACTGTTGACTGTTGATTTGTGTTAATAAAACTAACACACTTTTCATTCCCACACCAATGTGGGATGAGTGACTCTCATTCACACTAAAAACTCAAACATTATCTATATCTATATCTTAATGTGAATGGTTGGCGTTAGAGGTATCGTAAGATTATATATTTGGCAAAACAATGGCATAATGGGTCAAGCGATGGCAATTAGATGAATGATGGCGGTCGTTGGCAGTGTACAGTGGTTATACGTTGAGGGTACTCACATGGTACGCTAATTGGAGTCTTATAAGTTCGGATACTGGGGTTGCGTGTTCTAATGAGTACTTTTTCCAAGTGCCTATTTTGAAGCGGCCGTGCTGATTTTCAGGAGGATTAACTACCCGATTAATGGTGACATAGCACACTACCACATCATCAAAAATGGCCATGAAGTGGATGGGTGTTTGATAAGATCAAATATATACTAAGTACCAACAATTTTATTTTTATTTGTTTGGCTGAGAAGTTAGAGTCAACATTTCACGATAAAAACCAAGTTACATCTGGATAATGGGTAAGCGAGCAACAAGCTGCGTCGTGATCCCTTTTTGAATCGCAAATCCTATTCTACTAAATACAAACCCTTGGTTTCTCGGGCTTTGCGAGTCATGTGGACCATATTCTACACCCGCTTCAAAAAGCGAACTGCCATAGGGGCTAAGGATCCAAAAGTGTCGAAGGCAAACGGAATGAACACATACTGTCTGCTGATTCTCTAAACATGTTGCCTCGTGCTTAGCAACCTTCCTAGCTTCTGCCTTCAAAACCGCCTATCCCCAAACGAATCCACTATCTCTCAGCCTCACTAGTGGGGACACCCCCAACAATAGTAAATGAAGAATGACTTTTGAGGAGAGCTACTTATAGTCACATCGTAGAATATGAGAACATAGAAATTTATGTAAGAATAGCTATTGTCATTCCTTATTCATGTGCATACCCTTCCTATTTATTTCTATGTATACACCAACTATTCTTTATTCTAGGACACATCAATAATGTCATTTGTCACTGGCTATATATCTTGCTACTGACCTGTACACACTATTTTACCAGCAATAGAAAGTCATACATTGGTAAAATTTGAAATACGTCACTGTATCACAGCTGTGTTGCTACTAATTTTAACACATAACAAAGTTTATTTTTAGTCCCTTCACAGCTGCATTGCTACTCAATTTATCGCATAAAAAGTTTAATTTTATCTGTCTTTATGCTATCTTAAGCTTTTTGTTGTGATAAAAAAAACACCAATTATTGATATGGGTTTTTGTTAAAATATAAGCCTTTGGGCTTATACATGTAATTCATGTGTTATCTAATGGGCTTATCTAATGGGCTTGTCTTATTGTTATAATGGGCTTAATAATATTCAGGATATTATGTTGGTTCTGTGGCCCATGGCCCAAGTTATTTTGACAGGTTGTTGCAAGTTGTTGATAAGATAATGATCCTATGGCTAAGATTATTTCAGGATATCTGATCGTGTGGTGGTGATCAAGTTGGTTGTTTCGAGATGGATCAGCTATAAAAGGCTCCTTTACGAGCACTGTTTTGGCAGATTATTCATTCGTTCACTTTTCACCTTTTATCTTCTTCTTTGTTTGTATTAGGGTTTCAGGTCTTATTCTCTAGTCTCGTCTTTGTATTAGCAGTCTTATTTCTTCTCTGTAAGTCTTTCAATTGTATTCGTCTTATAGTTGAGATCAACTGATATTTCATCAGTCAATCTCAACAGACTTTATATTTGTGGTTGATTGTTTGAGTTCCATATTTGTGAACTCTGGGTATATTGGGGGGTAAAGCTTTGGGTTGGCTAAATAAGATTTTGTCACCTGTTTTGTCGCTATACCTTGTGTTCTTTATTCTTTCTGTTTGTCTTGTGGTTGTATTGTTGTTCTTGTGGATCTACAAAACTTTACATGGTATCAGAGCCCTAGGCTCTTGGTATTATTTGAGGTTTTATTGATATTCCGCTGTGTTGTCTTTGTTAGGGTTTGGATCTGTATAGATCCGACTCATTGTTCTAGATCTTTTATTACTCATAACAGATCTGTGTAGTATTGTCTTAAAACAAGGATCTCATCTAATTCATAGGTGTTGATTCTTGGTTGTGTTGAGTAGTAGGTCTTATCTGATCATAGATCTGGTCTACTATTCTGGTTGTGTATTTGTCTGTTTAGATCTAGGGTTTTATTTTGGTATTGCTGATCTTGGAAGCTGCTGCGTTGGAAAGGAGTATTGGAGGTGATTATTGTTTGCTTCAATTGCTCCCACTTCTCTATACCCTAAGTGAAGGTATAGGCTGTGGGATTGGAGAAACCCTAACTTGGGTTCCCCCTCTCGGTGAGATTGTTCCTCTCTTGTTTAGTAGTAGTTTTCTCTTTGTTGTGTCTAGAGGCAGCTGGCCGGGTTAGGTGGACCGGTATTTGAGCCGACTATTTGGTGTCTTGTCTTATTTGATCTGTGACTGCTTGTCTTGTTTGGTTATTTTCTTGGTATACTAGTATTATATATAGCTAATAAAGAACTCCTGAGTTAAGAACTGGGTGGGCACCCTTGAGTGATGAACCCACTATCTGTACACTGACTCGGTTTTGTTCTTCTAGGAATCTATTGCTATTGTCTGTCTGTGTTTTTAGCTATTTGTATTCTATTATTGTTTTGAAATGGGTGATGCTATTGTCAATCCTAGTGCTGGAGGAGGTGCTGATCCTCCAGCAGGGACTCTTATAAGTAAACTTGATGTGAGTGATCCCTTGTATCTACATCCTAGTGATACAATTAGTCTGTCTATTATCAGTATCAAATTAAAAGGTACTGAAAATTACTATGTCTGGTCTAAGTCTATGAAAATTGCTTTGGAAGCTAAATATAAGTATGGTTTTATTGATGGAACTTGTATCAGGTCTGTTAATGATGAGGTCTTAAGTAAACAATGGGATAGGTGTAATTCTGTTGTTATGTCTTGGTTGTTGAATTCTGTTAGTGAAGAGTTATACCTAGGTCAGGTGTTTTCTGAACTTGCGAGGGATGTCTGGTTAGATCTAAAAGAGACTTATGATAAAGTAGATGGTTCAATTGTGTTCAATTTACATCAGAAAAATAATTCATTAACACAAAGTGGTAGTAGTGTGTCTGAGTATTATCATAAGCTGAACACTATGTGGAAACAATTTGATTCCATTGTTCAGCTTCCTAGTTGTAGTTGTCAAGCCTCAAAAGAATTTAATGAATTCAGTGCATTAATTAAGTTAATGCAGTTCTTAATGGGGCTTGATGACATGTATCAACCTATTAGGTCTAGTTTGTTAACAATGGATCCTTTGCCCTCTGTTAAGACAGCTTTTTCCATTGTTTCCAGGGAAGAGTCACATAGGGGTTCTAGTGGTAACTCTAAAGGAACAAATGTATCTTTTGTGTCTAATACTAATCAGTTTTCAAGTAATAAAAGGAACTTAAACAGGGGACCTAACCCTAATCTGAAGTGTACTCACTGTAACATGTTGGGTCATACTATAGATAGGTGTTATGAACTTGTTGGGTATCCTCAAGCCTTTAAAAAGAAACCAAATGTTTAATCTGCTGGTAAAACAAACAACCCTGGAAACTTTCCTAATAGAAGGGCAAATGTCTCTAGTAATAATGTGTCTTCTTCTACTACTATCCCTTTTACCTCTGAACAGATCTCAAAATTGATGGGTTTGATTAATGAGAAGTCTTCAAGTGAGGCACAGTGTTCTAATGTAGGAGGTAAGTGTTGTAGTGTGTCTGGTTTTTCAAACATGTCTGTTTTAGGAAAATTGTCTAAAGTCTTTAAGAATTTTTCAAGCTGTTGCAGTTTTATCAAATATGCTTTAAAACATGGTTGGATAATGGATTCAGGGGCTAATCAACACATGGTTTGTACTGATAAAAACATGATAAATTGTGTTAATGTATCTCAATATAATCTTTTAGTTAAACATCCAAATGGAACAAGTGCAAAAGTAACTAAAATAGGTGATATAAAACTGGCAAATGGAGTCATACTACATGATGTCTTTTTAATCCCTGATTACTGTGTCAACCTTGTATCTGTTCAGAGGTTAGCTAAGGATAATAAACTTAGTGTCTTATTTGATGAAAATGCTTGTTATGTCCAGGGTTCCAAGGACAGGAAAGTCCTGGTGACTGGTAAAGAGTGTGATGGTCTGTATTTTGTTGGAGCTGATGTGAGTATGAGTAATTTGTGCTTCAATTGTGTTAGTGATAGGAGTCTTTGGCATAGCAGGCTAGGGCACCCATCTGACCAAGTTCTAGCTGTATTAAAAAACAAGTTAAAACTAAACTTTTCTGAGTCTGAACCATGTGAGATTTGTCATAAGGCAAAGCAAGTCAGGGTTCATTTTCCATTAAGTGATCATAAAACAAAATGTCTTGGTGATGTTGTACATCTAGATGTCTGGGGTCCTTATAGAGTTACTAGTAAGGATGGGTATAAATATTTCTTGACTGTGGTAGATGATTACACTAGGTCTGTCTGGTGTTATTTGTTAAAAGGGAAAGGAGAAGTTTTTGAAAGTATTCAAAGTTTTTATGAACTTATAAATACTCAGTTTAAGAAAACCATTAAAGTATTTAGAAGTGATAATGGTACTGAATTTGTAAACAAACAAATGTCTAGTTTTTGTAATCAAAAGGGTATTATTCATCAGACCTCTTGTGTTCATACACCACAGCAAAATGGTGTTGTTGAACGAAAACATAGACATTTATTGAACATTGCTAGAGCCTTATTATTTCAAAGTGGTGTGCCCTTGTCTTTCTGGTCTGAGTGTGTTCTGACTGCATCTTACCTTATTAACAGGATTCCCTCGTCTGTATTAGAAGGTAAAAGTCCCTATGAGATGATGTATGGGTTCCCCCCAAGTATTGACCATCTTAGAAACTTTGGGTGTCTTTGTTTTAAAACTATTTTAGATGAAAAGGATAAGCTTTGTAGTCGTGCTGATAAATGTGTTTCAGTTGGTTATTCCAACTTTAAAAAGGGATATAAATTGTGGTGTTTAGAAACTAAACAATTTGAGTATTCAAGGGATGTAAAATTTTATGAAGAAATTTATCCTTTTAAAACTAATGATAAATCTGACTTAGATAAAAATGATTTAAATCATGTTAATTTCTTTGACTTGTATGATCAGCATGACACCAAAGATTCTGATAGTCATAGTATTCATAATAATAATATTCCCGATGATGAAGGGGGAACCAATGGTGCTCATGAACACTCTCCTGGACAGAACTTGTATGACCCTGATACCAGGGCTGCCAGGAGGGTAGATCACTTAGGTGAACAGCACACTGGTAGTACAGGTTCTAGGGGGAATAAGTCGTCTGTGGTAGAGTGTTCAAATTATGAGTGTATTGCTCCTGAGGGAAATAACTTACAAACTACTAGGAGGTCTTCTAGAGAGTCAAATTTGCCTAGGAGGTTTGATGAGTTTATTGTTGAGGGTAAAGTAAAATATGGAGTTGAAAGAGTTGTTAATTACTCTAATTTGTCTTGTGAAAATATGTGTTTTGTTTCTAGTTTAAATAAAATAGTTGAACCTTTCAGCTATTCTCAGGCTTCAACTGATCCAAGATGGGTTGAAGCCATGAATGCTGAAATGGAGGCATTATATAGAAACCAAACTTGGACAGTATGTGAGTTACCTAAAGGTAGAAAACCTATAGGGTGTAAATGGGTATATAAAGTCAAATATAAAGCAAATGGTGAGGTTGAGAGGTTTAAGGCCAGATTGGTTGCAAAAGGTTATAACCAAAGGGAAGGCCTGGACTTTAGTGAAACCTTTTCACCTGTTGTCAAAATGGTAACTGTCAGAGTCATACTTAGTATGGCTGTGGAGAATAACTGGTCTCTTTACCAGCTTGACATAAACAATGCTTTTCTGTATGGGTCAATTACAGAGGATGTGTATATGACCCTTCCAGAAGGTTATCATTCTAAGAGTGATAATCAAGTTTGTAAGTTAGTCAAGTCACTTTATGGGCTTAAACAAGCTCCAAGAAAGTGGAATGAAAAACTTACAAAAGTTTTAACCGATATGAATTTTATTCAGAGTGTATGTGATCATTCAATGTTTGTTAAAAGAAGTGAAGATGTTTTTATTGTGTTACTTGTCTATGTTGATGATATTGTTATTACTGGTAACAATGAAAGTGAAATTAAAAATATTAAAAAGGTTTTAAGTGATAGTTTTCAGATTAAAGACTTAGGGAAGTTGAAATATTTTCTTGGTCTAGAAGTATTATATGAAAATGGTGGAATTTGTCTTAGTCAAAGGAAGTATTGTTTAGAGTTGCTAAATGATTTTGGATATCTCGGATGTAAACCAGTTGCTACTCCTATTTAACAGAATTATTTAGTAACAACTCAGAGTGATAAATCCAAAAGGCTTCTTGAAAATGTTAATGGTTTTCAAAAGCTTATTGGAAAGTTGATCTATTTGTCTTTAACAAGACCAGATATTAGTTATTCTGTCCAGTACCTAAGTCAATTCATGCACAGACCCACAAAGGGTCACTTACAGGTTGCTTTAAGGTTACTTAGATACCTAAAGCGTGCACCTGGTAAGGGCATAATGTTCAAAAAGGGTGAACATTTTGACTTAGTGGGATATGTTGATTCAGACTGGGCGAAGTGTCTTGAAACAAGAAAATCCATTACTGGATATTGTATTTTTCTTGGTGAATGTTTTGTCTCTTGGAAGAGCAAGAAGCAAAACACCATAGCTCGATCAACTGCTGAAGCTGAATATCGAGCTATGTGTTCGGCATCTTGTGAAATGATTTGGTTAATGAATCTGTTAACTGAGTTGAACATTAGTCATAAATTGCCTATGAAATTGTATAGTGATAGCAAAGCTGCAATTTCCATTGCAGCTAACCCAGTCTTTCACGAAAGAACCAAACACTTTGAGATTGATTTACATTTTCTACGAGAAAAAATTTCTAATGGAATAATTGAAACAATAAAGATTGGTTCTGAAGAACAAACTGCTGATATATTTACCAAAGGGTTGGTAAGTGCTCAGGATGAGTATTTATGTAAGAAGTTAAGTATGTTCGATGTGTTTCAACACATGAATTAAGGGGGAATGTTAAAATATAAGCCTTTGGGCTTATACATGTAATTCATGTGTTATCTAATGGGCTTATCTAATAGGCTTGTCTTATTGTTATAATGGGCTTAATAATATTCAGGATATTATGTTGGTTCTGTGGCCCATGGCCCAAGTTATTGTGACAGGTTGTTGCAAGTTGTTGATAAGATAATGATCCTATGGCTAAGATCATTTCAGGATATCTGATCGTGTGGTGGTGATCAAGTTGGTTGTTTCGAGATGGATCAACTATAAAAGGCTCCTTTACGAGCACTGTTTTGGCAGATTATTCATTCGTTCACTTTTCACCTTTTATCTTCTTCTTTGTTTGTATTAGGGTTTCAGGTCTTATTCTCTAGTCTCGTCTTTGTATTAGCAGCCTTATTTCTTCTCTGTAAGTCTTTCAATTGTATTCGTCTTATAGTTGAGATCAACTGATATTTCATCAGTCAATCTCAACAGACTTTATATTTGTGGTTGATTGTTTGAGTTCCATATTTGTGAACTCTGGGTATATTGGGGGGTAAAGCTTTGGGTTGGCTAAATAAGATTTTGTCACCTGTTTTGTCGCTATACCTTGTGTTCTTTATTATTTCTGTTTGTCTTGTGGTTGTATTGTTGTTCTTGTGGATCTACAAAACTTTACACGGTATCAGAGCCCTAGGCTCTTGGTATTATTTGAGTTTTCCCGGATGTTTTGAGTTTGTGTTAGATATCTAAAATGTCAATTTTTGTATGGGTTTTTCTTTCTTGGCTGATGTTTGAGACTTGTGTGTGTATTTTGATGCTTGTATTCAATTAGTTTCCTAGAATTTCTGTGCCTCATAGTCCAAAAAGCGTTGATTAGGTTTTCGTTTATATATAAAAAATAACAACTTTTTGCAATGGTAAACTAATATGAACTTTGTTTCGGTTTGGATTTGGTTATCATTATATCTTGTTATGAATTGGCATCAGCTTACACGCTTAGCTTTATCTATACTATCTTATTAAGGAAGAGTGACGGGTAGGATAGTAATTTTCAATTACGTACAACTTATGAAGCAACATGCACAAGTGATTTATGCTTAGATCATGAGGGTATAATTGGAACCTTTTGGACATTTAAGACACTTAGAAGGTTATATTAGTCAATTTGAAATTACATTTTAGTTAAGTAAAAAATTATATTCCCTCTTTGCCCTTCCCGGTAACCTAATCGACTAAGGCATCCCCCCTCTTGAAAATGAAAATGAAAATGAATTGATTGCAATTCCCCTGTTATATTTCTTTGCTACTGGTCTTCTAATCTTAATATAGATATATATAACTAGCCTTGCAACATGAGTTGCTTACGAGTGTTCTTGTTTATTGCGCTTCTTCCCGTATCAGCTCCTATTTGGTTAATTGTCGTTGATTGTGCTTCCACACATATAAGTTTACTACTGCATCAACTTTTGATGTTAGTTTGTAGTGTTACCTGTTATTGTGTTCATATATTTTAGGCATATGAACAAACCAAAGACGAGCCGCAACCCAATAGTGAAGCCATTACTAATAAAATTCAAAGCATTGTTATAACAAATTGTTGAGTGTTTGTTTCTGTTAATTGAAAAGAATGTCAACAATGCGTGGCAAAAGTTAGAAAAATGCATTTTAATAACTTTTGGTAGCTAGAAAATAGTTGGAGAAACATGAGATGTTTCGATCATTGAATCACCAAGATCCAGTCGTGGGGCAACGCGAGTTGCTGTCATATTCACTAATGTGGTAAATCTATAAATACATATGATTACTTGTTTATAATAACATAAATTACATTGTTTATAATAATTATGCATCATAACATATGTTACCAGTGTAAAAATATGCTAACATATGTTACGATACACAACTTATTTTATTTAAAAAAAAAACCGTTCGGCGCTTTTTTGATTTTCTTGGCTCAAAACTCTTAAAAACATGTATATTATTACATGCCCCAATTTTTTTTTTTTTTAAAAAAGGCTCGGGAAGTAGGGTTTTCTGGGGGTCTACTAAAAAAACGTGTGTTTTCTAACGATACTTCCCATATACATATACACACCGTGTGTATATATATATATATATATATATATATATTTATATCGTTTTATTTTGTATAATCTACACATGTGCAAGTCATGAATATGTCATATTATCTACACATGAGTAAATAAACGATTAACATGTCTAAAGACATATGAAAAATGAACTAGGGTTTTAGTTTTACAAAACATCCACAATATTACCACAAAACCCAGCGGTTGAATGAGAAAGTTAACGTGACATTAATTTTCTACCATGCTTACTTGTTAAGTAGCATTCTCAAACAATATGAAGTAGCATTATCAAACAATATGAACGTACACCCGTTTTCTTATTTAACCTGAACATTAATACATACTCCATTTAATATAATCACTCTTAACGAAGCCAATCAGGGGAGGCGAGAATTACAAACCGATAAAGTTCCTATTATTTTGGCCAAGTCATTTTGCTTTAAGCTCTTCCAAGACATTGATTATGGTTGATCTTGAATTTTGGCAATGAAGTTTAAGAAGATCTCCAGATTTTTATCTGTTGGATAATCAATAACTTGAGTTATCAAAGCTTAAATCCATCCAGAAATGAATAATAAAATATATATCTATTCGAAAATTCAAATATTGTGACACGATAAAGAAAAAATAGACCCCCATTGGTTTTATTTTACAAATTAGTACCGGTAATAATAAATATTATTAACATAGATACCATACGCATCCGACCACCATATCGAATTCTCTACTTCTCTTTGTATTGTACCAACGCTAACAATCGACAATCATTTATATGGGTTTAAAAGAATATAACTCATATGTAAGAAAATATTTGTGACCGACGAAAATAAATTCGGAATATGACCATTATATAGGGTATCAAGTAATTTACATACCTAGCCTTGGTATAGTGTGTCCCTTGGGATGATGGATGACAACAGGGTCGACGAAGGATTCTACTAAACCAATGCTTTCCTCCTTCATGAAATCTGTCTCTCCTTTATATGTTTTCGTCAAAATAATACACTTTTAGTTAGGAACGTGATTATTGATTTAGACTCGGAAAACAAAATTGTGTTTCAGGATTTCGGCCTATACTTAAAGTTAGTCGGGTGTAGTTATGATCAGGGGTGGAGCCAGGGGCGGAACTACAGGAGGGTCAGGAGGGTCCGTTGACCCTCCGGTAGTCCGAGCTTTGTGTTAACCGGAGTACTTGACGAGAGAAGGTTTCTTGCGTTTCGACCCTCTGATTGTCTTTCTAAAGTATTTTAAGTTTAAAAGAGTAGAGATAGAATAATTTTTGAGCTTTTTAGTCGAACTTTTCAGGTATGCTGGAAATGGATATTTCGTGAGTTATACAGAGAAAAAAAAAGAGGAAGAAGATAGGTGGTAAAAGATGAATATGAATATTATATATATATATATATATATATATATATATATATATATATATATATATATATATTAATAGACCACTGATTTAAACAGTGGTCTATGGCCTACTTGTAATTCTTTTGTATTACGGTGGCAAAGGGGCAAGCCACTTAAGATATTATTCTCTTCATCCCTATCATATCACTCCTTTTCATCTTCTTCTATACTCCATCTGCCATGAGGCTTTCATCTTCCTCATTTCATATACAAACCAAAATTATATATATATTAATAGACCACTGATTTGAACAGTGGTCTATGGCCTACTTGTAATTCTTTTGTATTACGGTGGCAAAGGGGCAAGCCACTTAAGATATTATTCTCTTCATCCCTATCATATCACTCTTTCTCATCTTCTTCTATACTCCATCTGCAATGAGGCTTTCATCTTCCTCATTTCATATACAAACCAAAACAGACATAGGGAGACTGACAGCCAGACGACCTCGACCAGAACCCACGGCCCAGCGACGCCGCAGACAGCGGCGCGTGGCAATCATCCGGCACATGAACAACCCAAACCACACAACCCAACTATGGCGCACCTACGAGTGGTGACGGCTCACCCATTTAAGCGACGGTGGAAGCTCCACCCGTGATTTCAAGAGACGGTATCAAATAAAACTGAAGCATAATGATTGTTGAGTAGGAACGTACCGGTGACCACATTCGGGTCCTGACGCGCATCACCAGCACCAATGACAAACGCTCTCCCATGTGCTTGGTTGTTCACTTTAGGACAATCCTTCCTCCAATGATCGAAGGATCCACAGCCAAAGCACGGTCGTTTTTCTCCAGCCTTAGGCACTCCCGACCTACAGTCTTCGCCTTTGTGGCCAGTACGGCGACATTTCCAACACGTTTGATCATTTTTCCTTCCCTGGGCACCAGTTTTCTTTTCTCCTGACTGTCCCGTAGCAACATAACCTTTTCCCTTTTTCCCCTGAGAAGCTTGATTTTCAGAAGGACCATTCTTTTTACCATCGCTTCTCTTCCTCTTCCAAGACCCAGAGCGGTTTGAACGCTCGCTTGAACCAGTACTAACACCAGACACTTTCCCGTCAGACGCTTTCTGTTCAACATTCTTGGAAGCAGACCCTTTGCGCACGAGTGTACCCATGCGAATTGCATCTTCAGTTAAGCTTAGAGCTAGATCAATGGCCTCACGCATGGTTGTTGGTTTAGAAGAGGTAACCATGCTTCGGATCTGTGGGGCCAATCCATACAGGTATCGCTCGATTCGTTTGTTCTCTGGCGTCACTAGCCGGGGAACTAAACGTGCAAGGTCATGAAAACGAGAGGTATAACCCTCTATGTCAGCACCGATCATGGTATGCTTCCAGAATTCTGTCTCAAGCTTTTGAACTTCACTGGCAGGACAGTATCACGAACCATCAGTTCTTTGAGATCCACCCAAGACATGGCATAAGCAGCATCTTCACCCAGTGACTGCACCTGATTATTCCACCATGTCAGTGCCTGATCCAGGAATAAGTTGGTGGCATACATAACAGCTTGTGTGGCAGTACAGCCACTGATGCGTATCACAGCTTCAGTCTTTTCGAACCACTTAATCAGGCCAACCGAACCTTCAGTTCCACCAAAGTTAATAGGCTTGCAGCCTAAAAAGGTCTTGAACGTACAGCCACGTTCTGGAGTGATCGTTTCTGAAATGACATAAATGCATTTAGTAATAGTTGAAAATGTATCGGGACAACATCCCGACGTTCCACCTATTGAAGCTGCTTACCAGTGTGGGACCGTTCACGTCGGTCGCTTCCACCACTTCCGCCAGACCCGCCCTGCCCGCCGCTGTGACGAGTGCGGTTAGTTTCCATTTCTGCTACAGCAATCGCGACACGATCCGCGATGATTCGCTCGAGTTCGGCCTGCGAGGTAGGCAGACCGTCCAAATTGCCGGTACTTCTTGTTGCTGGTGCCATTACTTAAACTTCAATAGTAAATATTAAATGTTAGTCAGACAAATTTTCCATCAAAATATTGTCACACCCAACGCATAAGTAAGCATCACAACAGAAGATACAACTCATCAAACCACAACATCACAAACTATCTCCATAATCACAAGGTTACGGAATACCATGGCATACAATCATCACATCAATACACAACCACAAGAAGTAAATAGAGAATGCATAAGATAACGACAATATATTTTACCATAATTTACAACATGATTTTCATTAACTTTCAATACAACGAGTACATCATTTTTTCATATGACAACAAAAGTGGGTCATAACTTCCCAATACATCGTTTGAAACTTAACAACATGTCATAACCAAAAAGCTGGCACATCCCGTCAGGCTAGGCAAAATACAAAAGTCCATCATCTAATACAAGCGCTATAACTAAGACTGTCATCACATGCTGCTGCTACTACTACCATACTGCCGTGCTGCTACATAAACCGATCACTGAGGAGGTGGGGGCTGGTAGGAGTACTGTGGGGCATAAAGACTGATGGCGATATTGATCGCCGTAATGCGATCATACAAGTACTGCATGTGAGCAAAGTGATCATCACCTGTGATGCCACGCAAGGCATCCATCCTCAGAAGCTCATCAGCATAGTGTGTCAAAGCTGAGCTCGCATCAATGATGCGGGCCCACATAACCCGTACCTGGTAATCCATGTGTACGACCGTACCATGGATCATATCCGATAAGCTCTGAAAATCATGCTCAAGTGAAAGTAGGGTGGTCATAGCCGCGGCTGGCAAACGGGCTGCCTCGAAGGGCTGTGAAGGCCCAGCCATATCAGGAACAGTAGGCTGCGAAGGACCAATAATATCTGGTACATGATAAGGTCTCGGTGCAAACGGCTGGGGCAGGTCTGCCGCCCCATGAGCAATACGTGAACCAACCAAATAAGGGTCACCCGCACCCAAGGTATATAGCATAGAAGGTGGGGTCATAGACATAACAGGAGCAGTGGTAGATGTAGTGATAACAGGATCAGCAGGTGGGACTGTGGATGTGAGAAAGGGTAACAGGGGCTCCTCAAGTGGTGAAACAGTGGTATGAGGTGGGACTGTCACCTCGGGTATAACAGGTGTATCAGTAGTGGGGGCATCCGGACTAGCAGATGGGTAAGCTCTCATACCCGCTCGTCTAAGGTCTGAGCTACGAGCAGAACTACCCTCAAGAATAAAACCAACGCGACCGTCGGCTACAGGCTCAGTCACAACAGGAGGTGTGGGGGATACCGGTGGTAAAGGAGTAACAGGAGGTAGAGGTGTAACCGGCACCTCAGCAGAGACTGGAGCGATAGGCTCCACGGGATCAACAGGTGCAACAGGCTCGTCCGAGCCAAAAATGCCGGTAACTGGAAACCACTTGGGGTAAGAACGCCTGTAGGTATTTGACCTTGGATACCTGCTATTCTCTGGTATTTGTGCACGCTGAGTTTGAGGTGAGTCTCACGGCCCCATTTTAAACTGTTTTTACGTTTTTGGGGGAAAGATATGTTTTGTTAAATTGCTGTAACATGTGGAATATAATATTTAGCACGATGGGTACCTGGAAACCACTTGGGGTAAGACCTCGCTGTTTACTGTAACCATTAATTCAGGGAATGAAACCAAAGGGATATCTGGGTAGTACTATCGGTGCCTGACAAGGCCCACCTCTGGTTGATAGCGTCAACCCGGTAAAGACAAGAGGTGCATGTATTCTGAACTGAGTTGTTGTCCAAGAAGCGACTCGCGGGGCAATCTGTTGTATAGTCTTGGTTTGGTTATGGGCCCGGGAGGGAGTCGCCATCGTCATGTAGGAGCTAGCTACTCCACATATATGACACTACTTATATTATATTTCCGTTACATGCCGGTATTGCAATGTTTTGCTTGTGAAATTAAAACCTGTGAACTCACCAATATGTATATATTGACGTGTCTTTTAAACATATCTTTCAGGTAATTAGATTGCTGAAAGGAATGGCTAGTGCGGGGGAAACGGGGACGTCGGTCTTTTGGGGGTTTTACTCTTATTTTCCGTTGGTTCGGAATATAGTCGAAAAACCCTTTTGTTTAAATTGAACTTGTGTAGATGTGTACGTTTGGGACAACGAAAACATCTTACGACGTCTTAATAATATGATCTTTTCTAATTAATTATTGTTTGTGTTAATCTTGACTTTGATATACTTTTCGAGCGTTGCGCCACGTGTTTCCGCCGTTGGCGTGGTGTGACAGAAGTGGTATCAGAGCCAAGGTTATAGCGAACTAGCATTTTTGTAAAATCTAGACTATAACCGGTTTTGGCTCGAAAACAAAGTTTTCAAAACTAAAACACAACAAAATATTTTTAGAAAAGAAAGAAATTTGTACATGGGATGTACAAGGGGAAATTCCGACCGACTAGCCATGTCGTCAATATAGGAAGTGTTAGAAGATAAAAGATAGAAATATGTGCTATTTGTAGATCTAATTTTCTAACATTAAGTTAATCAGTGACTCATATATATATATAGTACGGTTCTTTGCCAGGATATGTCGCGCGCCAGTCATGCGATACATGTCCCCAGTTTCGACAGTAGTTTACAGATTGTTGAGGTTATTCCTGATGACGTGGAGATCATAGACCTTGACCCGATCGAGGACGAGGATCATGCGGAGATGTCTGCCGAGTATGCACCTGAGAGCCATGATGATCACAAGGATGGCGGAGAGGACGAGGTAGCCGATGAGGACGATGTTATGGTTGATACTGAGGAGGAGGAGGAGGAGGACCCGTCCATGGACGAGTCCGAGTCAGAGTCTGTTACAGCTCCGGCCGCTGTTGCCAGCGAGCCGCCTGTTATCACACCTCCTGTTGTTTCACCAGTTGTTCCCCCGGTCCCTGCTGTCAGGGATTTTCCTGTTGGTTGTCAGGATCCTGTTGATCCCACCAGGGGCAGGGCTGTCCCTGCTACTTCCGAGTCAGTCGAGTCTCCCTTTGATCAGGATGTACCCGTTGATTACACACCTGTTCCTATTCCACATATCCATGTTCCTCGAGACGCATATTTAGCACCTCTTGTGAGAGGACTACCTGCTGGATTCCTGGAGCCCAGGAACCCTGCGCTCCGTGGTGGCCGATCTGACGGTCAGGAGTCCGTAGCGTCAGTTGTGCCTACAGTTCGTGGTTGTGATTCTCTTTGGTACCGTGGTCCCAGTAGACCTCGGGTTGTTCTTGGCCTAGCAGCTGTTCCTGCTGAGCCTGAGCCTATTGCACCTACTGAGCCTACTGCACCTACTGAGCCTATTGCACCTACTGAGCCTACTGCACCTACTGAGCCTATTGCACCTACTGAGCCTACTGCACCTACTGAGCCTATTGCACCTACTGAGCCTATCGCACCTGTTGTTCCTGAGAGCATTTTTGGCTCGGACGAGCCTGTTGCACCTGTTGATCCCGTGGAGCCTATCGCTCCAGTCTCTGCTGAGGTGCCGGTTACACCTCTACCTCCTGTTACTCCTTTACCACCGGTATCCCCCACACCTCCTGTTGTGACTGAGCCTGTAGCCGACGGTCACGTTGGTTTTATTCTTGAGGGTAGTTCTGCTCGTAGCTCAGACCTTAGACGAGCGGGTATGAGAGCTTACCCATCTGCTAGTCCGGATGCCCCCACTACTGATACACCTGTTATACCCGAGGTGACAGTCCCACCTCATACCACTGTTTCACCACTTGAGGAGCCCCTGTTACCCTTTCTCACATCCACAGTCCCACCTGCTGATCCTGTTATCACTACATCTACCACTGCTCCTGTTGTGTCTATGACCCCACCTTCTATGCTATATACCTTGGGTGCGGGTGACCCTTATTTGGTTGGTTCACGTATTGCTCATGGGGCGGCAGACCTGCCCCAGCCGTTTGCACCGAGACCTTATCATGTACCAGATATTATTGGTCCTTCGCAGCCTACTGTTCCTGATATGGCTGGGCCTTCACAGCCCTTCGAGGCAGCCCGTTTGCCAGCCGCGGCTATGACCACCCTACTTTCACTTGAGCATGATTTTCAGAGCTTATCGGATATGATCCATGGTACGGTCGTACACATGGATTACCAGGTACGGGTTATGTGGGCCCGCATCATTGATGCGAGCTCAGCTTCGACACACTATGCTGATGAGCTTCTGAGGATGGATGCCTTGCGTGGCATCACAGGTGATGATCACTTTGCTCACATGCAGTACTTGTATGATCGCATTACGGCGATCAATATCGCCATCAGTCTTTATGCCCCACAGTACTCCTACCAGCCCCCACCTCCTCAGTGATCGGTTTATGTAGCAGCACGGCAGTATGGTAGTAGTAGCAGCAGCATGTGATGACAGTCTTAGTTATAGCGCTTGTATTAGATGATGGACTTTTGTATTTTGCCTAGCCTGACGGGATGTGCCAGCTTTTTGGTTATGACATGTTGTTAAGTTTCAAACGATGTATTGGGAAGTTATGACCCACTTTTGTTGTCATATGAAAAAATGATGTACTCGTTGTATTGAAAGTTAATGAAAATCATGTTGTAAATTATGGTAAAATATATTGTCGTTATCTTATGCATTCTCTATTTACTTCTTGTGGTTGTGTATTGATGTGATGATTGTATGCCATGGTATTCCGTAACCTTGTGATTATGGAGATAGTTTGTGATGTTGTGGTTTGATGAGTTGTATCTTCTGTTGTGATGCTTACTTATGCGTTGGGTGTGACAATATTTTGATGGAAAATTTGTCTGACTAACATTTAATATTTACTATTGAAGTTTAAGTAATGGCACCAGCAACAAGAAGTACCGGCAATTTGGACGGTCTGCCTACCTCGCAGGCCGAACTCGAGCGAATCATCGCGGATCGTGTCGCGATTGCTGTAGCAGAAATGGAAACTAACCGCACTCGTCACAGCGGCGGGTAGGGCGGGTCTGGCGGAAGTGGTGGAAGCGACCGACGTGAACGGTCCCACACTGGTAAGCAGCTTCAATAGGTGGAACGTCGGGATGTTGTCCCGATACATTTTCAACTATTACTAAATGCATTTATGTCATTTCAGAAACGATCACTCCAGAACGTGGCTGTACGTTCAAGACCTTTTTAGGCTGCAAGCCTATTAACTTTGGTGGAACTGAAGGTTCGGTTGGCCTGATTAAGTGGTTCGAAAAGACTGAAGCTGTGATACGCATCAGTGGCTGTACTGCCACACAAGCTGTTATGTATGCCACCAACTTATTCCTGGATCAGGCACTGACATGGTGGAATAATCAGGTGCAGTCACTGGGTGAAGATGCTGCTTATGCCATGTCTTGGGTGGATCTCAAAGAACTGATGGTTCGTGAATACTGTCCTGCCAGTGAAGTTCAAAAGCTTGAGACAGAATTCTGGAAGCATACCATGATCGGTGCTGACATAGAGGGTTATACCTCTCGTTTTCATGACCTTGCACGTTTAGTTCCCCGGCTAGTGACGCCAGAGAACAAACGAATCGAGTGATACCTGTATGGATTGGCCCCACAGATCCGAAGCATGGTTACCTCTTCTAAACCAACAACCATGCGTGAGGCCATTGATCTAGCTCTAAGCTTAACTGAAGATGCAATTCGCATGGGTACACTCGTGCGCAAAGGGTCTGCTTCCAAGAATGTTGAACAGAAAGCGTCTGACGGGAAAGTGTCTGGTGTTAGTACTGGTTCAAGCGAGCGTTCAAACCGCTCTGGGTCTTGGAAGAGGAAGAGAAGCGATGGTAAAAAGAATGGTCCTTCTGAAAATCAAGCTTCTCAGGGGAAAAAGGGAAAAGGTTATGTTGCTACGGGACAGTCAGGAGAAAAGAAAACTGGTGCCCAGGGAAGGAAAAATGATCAAACGTGTTGGAAATGTCGCCGTACTGGCCACAAAGGCGAAGACTGTAGGTCGGGAGTGCCTAAGGCTGGAGAAAAACGACCGTGCTTTGGCTGTGGATCCTTCGATCATTGGAGGAAGGATTGTCCTAAAGTGAACAACCAAGCACATGGGAGAGCGTTTGTCATTGGTGCTGGTGATGCGCGTCAGGACCCGAATGTGGTCACCGGTATGTTCCTACTCAACAATCATTATGCTTCAGTTTTATTTGATACCGGTGCCGATTTTAGTTTTGTATCTATAGATTTTAAACGATCTCTTGGTTTGGAGACTAGTGAATTAGATACACCTTACTCCATAGAGTTGGCCAATGGTAAAACAATAGAAACGGGTGAAGTAGTGAAAGATTGTAAGTTAAATCTTTGTGGGCATGAGTTTAGCATTGATCTTTTACCGGTTACTTTGGGTAGTTTCGACATAGTCGTGGGCATGGATTGGTTATCTACACAGAGCGCCATTGTTATCTGTAATGATAAAATAATTCAAATCCCTCTTGCGAATGGTGAAATTCTTTCGATTCAAGGGGAGAGGCGTGGGACGCCATTGAGAATTATTACTTGCATGAAGGCCCGGAAGTGCTTGCGGAAGGGTCAGGTTGCGTTCTTGGCACATGTGGTAGATAAAAAGGCTGACGAACAGAAACTCGAGAGTATCCCGATTGTGAAAGATTTTCCTGATGTATTCCCTGAAGATTTGCCGGGGTTGCCACCCCCTCGACAAGTCGAATTTCGTATTGACCTTGTTCCTGGAGCCGCTCCTGTAGCACGATCGCCGTATCGCTTAGCTCCATCAGAGATGCAAGAACTGTCCAATCAATTGCAAGAATTGTTGGATAAAGGTTTTATAAGACCGAGTTTCTCACCTTGGGGAGCTCCAGTCTTGTTCATGAAAAAGAAGGATGGTACCTTTCGTATGTGCATAGATTATCGTGAGTTGAACAAATTGACCATCAAGAATCGTTATCCCCTTCCCAGGATCGATGACTTGTTTGATCAACTCCAAGGATCTAGTTATTACTCCAAGATTGATTTAAGGTCTGGCTACCATCAACTTCGTATCCAAGAGGAGGATGTACCGAAAACTGCTTTTCGTACTCGCTATGGTCATTATGAGTTCTTGGTGATGCCGTTCGGATTGACCAACGCTCCAGCAGTTTTCATGGATTTGATGAATCGTGTGTGCAAGCCCTACTTGGACAAATTCGTAATCGTGTTCATTGATGACATTTTGATCTATTCTCGCACCAAGGAAGAACACGAAGATCACCTTCGTTTGATTTTGGAGTTATTACGTAAGGAGAAGTTGTATGCCAAGTTCTCTAAGTGTGAATTCTGGATTAGAGAAGTTCATTTCTTAGGCCATGTGGTAAGTGAAAAAGGTATACACGTTGATCCTGCCAAGATCGAGGCAATCAAAAATTGGGAAGTGCCTAAAACTCCGACTGAAGTTCGACAATTTCTTGGACTTGCGGGTTACTATAGGAGGTTCATTAAGAATTTTTCCAAGATAGCGCAGTCTTTGACCCTGTTAACCCAAAAGGATAAAAAGTTCGAGTGGACGGAGAAGCAAGAGTCGGCGTTTCAGTTGCTGAAGGATAAGCTGTGTGAAGCGCCTATCTTATCACTTCCTGAGGGCACTGAAGACTTCGTAGTCTATTGTGATGCATCGCATCAAGGGTTGGGTTGCGTGTTGATGCAACGGAACAAAGTGATTGCATATGCTTCCAGACAATTGAAAATTCATGAGAAAAACTACACTACACACGATTTGGAATTGGGTGCAGTGGTGTTCGCTCTCAAAATTTGGAGGCATTATCTCTATGGCACTAAGTGCAAGATCTTCACGGATCATAAGAGTTTGCAACACATTTTCGACCAAATGATTTGAATATGCGACAACGGAGATGGGTGGAATTATTGAATGATTATGATTGTGAAATAAAATACCATCCCGGAAAGGCGAACGTCGTAGCGGATGCCTTAAGTCGCAAGGAACGGGTTAAGCCGTTGCGAGTTCGATCCTTGGGTCTGACTATTCACACGAATTTGACGGATCGGATTCGTGAGGCCCAAAGTAATGCGCTTAAGCCCGAGAATTTCAGGAAGGAGAGACTACGAGGCATGTTGGACTCATTGGAGTCTAAGACGGATCAGAATTTGTACTTCATGAATAGAGTCTGGGTACCTCTGTATGGTGGTATACATGAGCTAGTTTTGGCTGAAGCTCACAGTTCTCGATATTCGGTTCATCCCGGGGCAGATAAGATGTTCCATGATTTAAAGGAACATTATTGGTGGCCGAATTTCAAAAGAGATATAGCGGCTTATGTTGCGCGTTGTTTAACGTGTTCAAAGGTTAAAGCCGAGCACCAAAGGCCATCTGGTTTGCTTCAGCAACCAGAAATTCCAGAATGGAAATGGGAACAAATTTCCATGGATTTTATTACTAAATTGCCCAGGACATCGAGTGGCCATGATACAATCTGGGTAATCGTGGATCGTTTGACGAAGTCGGCACACTTCCTTCCAATCCGCGGGATGGATAAAACGGAAAAATTGGCCCAATTGTATATTAAGGAAGTGGTGTCGAAGCATGGTGTGCCTGTCTCTATAATTTCAGACCGTGATAGCCATTTTACCTCTAGGTTTTGGCAAAGCTTGCATGCTGCTCTAGGTACTCGTTTGGATATGAGTACTGCTTATCACCCCCAAACCGATGGTCAAAGTGAACGAACCATCCAAACCTTGGAGGATATGTTGCGAGCATGTGCGGTTGATTTTGGTGGTAATTGGGACACGCACCTACCACTCGTGGAATTCTCGTACAATAATAGCTACCATACGAGCATCCAGGCTGCACCATTTGAAGCACTATACGGGCGTAAGTGTCGATCTCCGCTATGTTGGGCTGAAGTCGGAGAGAAACAGCTTACGGGACCCGAGATTGTTCAAGAAACTACTGATAAGATTTTTCTGATCAAGGAGCGCTTGAAAGCGGCTCGTGATCGACAGAAAAGTTATGCGGATATGAGGCGTAAGCCTTTGGAATTCCAAGTCGGTGATAAAGTTCTGCTTAAAGTCTCACCTTGGAAAGGTGTTGCACGCTTTGGGAAGCGTGGGAAGTTGAATCCCCGGTATGTTGGTCCTTTCGAAATTTTGGCAAGGGTAGGCCCGGTGGCCTATAAGCTCAAGTTGCCACAAGAGCTTAGCGGAATACACGATACATTTCATGTATCAAACTTGAAAAAGTGTTTATCCGACGAGACCCTGATTATACCTGCGGACGAGATCCACATCGACGATAAGCTTCACTTTGTCGAAGAACCAATCGAGGTGACTGATTGGAAGGTTCAGAAGCTTAGACGTGGTAAGATCAGGTTGGTCAAAGTACATTGGAATGCCAAACGTGGACCGGAGTTCACGTGGGAAAGATTGGATCAAATGAAGCAGAAATATCCTGACCTGTTCAAGAAGACCCCAGTACCGAGGAACTTGAACTGAATTCCGGGACGGAATTCTCTTAACGGGGGGAGAATGTAACAAACGGCAAAAATGAGGTAATTCCGTACAAATTAATTATGTGTGATTAACTTAATTACGTGCAATTTCGAATTAATTATATTAATTTGGCATTTAGAGAATAGCAAATTCCCCATAAGATGCATAGGAATGCATGTGTTTAATTTGAAGCACGGCGAAATCGCGTGCAAATTAACTTGTGTTGGAACGGACGTTGGTGATTACCCAGTAAAAATTTAATAAACAAAAATTATCCCGGACACCCAGGATATAAAATAAAGGGGTATTTTCACAAAATATAATGGGTTTTGGAACTCCAAAACCATAAGTGAAAACTTTACATACAAATCTCCCGGTAACGAATGAAGTGCGTGTATCGCACCCGATACGCGTGTAAGTTATAATTTCACCCAACCAAAGCCTAAATAGCTTACCAACACTTAAGCTAGACAATGTTTAAGGGTTATTAGAGGCTATTATAATGCCCGGATAACTCGTGAATAAAAACCGAATAAAACCCGAACGAAACACGAAATATACGCGGTACAACTTTGGGAAAAATGGGAGATATTGTGAGGCACTTGGGCCCCACAAAATTTCCATTAGAATCGGCCACCCCAAGGCCATACTCCAAATCTCATGTTTTTCAAAGATCTTGATATTTAGGCATGGTGTATGTATTATTAAATTAGATATTGTGATCTTGTGATTTCTATATAAACAAAGGCATAAGAAAATATCTTCTTCAAACACAAAACACTTCTTCTTCCTTGTTGATGAGCCGTGGGTTTCCAAGGCAAAACAACATTCCATTTTCAAGTTTAAAACACTAAAATTCATCCAAAAATCATCCATATCCAAACCCTTTTTGTGTGTTACAAGCATTGGAGCTTAACCCCTTGGAAGAACACACTAAACCTCATCCAAATCAAGTGATTTTGTCTTCCCTAGCCTTGTGCTAGTTGTAAGTATCTATCATCTTGATCTTGCTTTTAAAAGTTTATGTTTTGATGTTTTTTTAAAGCAAGTTGTACACAATTGTTTAACAAGGTTTTTAACATGAGATGTAATATGTTTTATCAAGTTAAAATGGATGTATGAAAGTGTGTGTGTGAGCCGTGGGGTAGGATGGTGATGGATGATAATGTTTTGAGTTTATAAAAGTAACATATTCAAATTTAAAATGTTGATCAAGGCATAGATTGTTATGGTAACTTGAATACACTTGAAAGTGATGTTGATCACCTTAAAATAACTATCTAAAGCTTAATAACATGTTGATCTTGTGAGAAATGTTGAAATATAAAGTTTACATAACATAAGAAACAAACATAATGTTAACATTTTGGGCAAATTGGACTTAATACACAAAGCACACCTATTATTAGCCTTAAGTAAGTTATTATGGACTTTGGACAAAGTTAGAACATAATAAGAACCTTCCATGACAAAGTTGATTTAATCAAGATTACTAGTTTGTAAGAAATTGTCACTTTTGGAAGCTTAAGGATGAAAATGAAACTTTTGAAAGTTTTGGGTGTTATTTGGAAGCTTTAAAAGTTAAAGGGTGAAAAGTGTCATTTTAGAAAGTTAAGTCCAAAAATGTGACATTTAAAAGTTTGGTGTTAAAAATGTAAACTTGGATAGTCAAAGGTGGATTATGGAAAATATTTCCAAGACTTACAAAAATAATGTATTTTTGTATTAAATGTTATTTTTATAAAATTTGGGTTTTATAAAAATACAAGTTACCAAAGGTTTGAGGAAATAAAAACTAGGGATTTTATTACAAGAATTTGGTAATTTTAAAGACTTAGGGAAGTTTTATAAAAATGAACATTTTTATATTTATGGGAATATAAAAATGTTGGGACATTTTGGAGTTAAAACAACTAAGTCTTGGTTTTGGAAAATACAAAAGTTATTTTATAAATTTCCAAATAAAAATATGGTGAAATTAATAGTGGATTAATTTCGAGTAAATCATATTGTCGGAAATTTGATAAGAATAACTAAATACATATATATTTTCGGAAATAGGAAAATAATATTCGACGTGAAGTATTTATTCCTACAAAATATATATATACGTAACTTATATTATTCGTGGAGCGAAAATATATAAGTTGAACGTTCGGACATAAATATGTTTTAACACAACAAGTTATCGGACAAGATGTAAAACGGACGAGAAAATATATATCGTACGAAATACGAATATATACTACGTCAAGGAAAAATATATTTTATGAGATAAAATATATGGACCATCATGGGTGAAAAAAAATATATATATATATATAACACTTTCCTAAGTGTTGGAACGTATTCGTGGGAGAACCTAATCGTAATGTGATCTCTAAAGATTGCGCACGTAAAATTAAGTTAAGTCCGAGAACTTAACAAGTTAAAAATATAAAATCGAATCGACAAGACCTCAGTATATTTATTTGAATGGGAAAATAAATATATGGAACAGTGAGTCGAGTCGAAAGTTATAAAACGAAAAGTCGAATCGACAAGATCTTAGTATATTTATTTGAATGGGAAAATAAATATATGGAACAGTGAGTCGAGTCGAGGGAATATCAAATCGACAAGATCCTAGTATATTTATTTAATGGGAAAATAAATATACGGTAAAGTGAGTCGAGGCGAGTGTTGGAAAATGAAATCTCGATCGACAAGATCTTAGTATAACTACTTAATGGGAAAGTAATTATGCGGTAAAGTGAGTCGAGTCGGAGATAAGTTTATCCGAGTTAGTAAATATATTGAAAACACATATATTAAACAATAAGATCATGATGTGATAAAATCGGGAAATGATCTTAGTTCGCGGCGACGAACCTAACTAACTTCAAGGATAATGTTGATATGTTTATTAAGCATAAGTTAAGTGAAACTTATAACGGGGGTAATCCATCACCAACGGACCTAGGCACGTGTTTTAAACGGGGAATTGTATAACAATTGTGTTGTTGGGAGTTGGGTGTACAACTTGCCGGTAAAACACACATGATAGGCTTAGTGACTCATACGTCTAAGAACGCCTGTAGGTATTTGACCTTGGATACCTGCTATTCTCTGGTATTTGTGCACGCTGAGTTTGAGGTGAGTCTCACGACCCCATTTTAAACTGTTTTTACGTTTTTGGGGGAAAGATATGTTTTGTTAAATTGCTGTAACATGTGGAATATAATATTTAGCACGATGGGTACCTGGAAACCACTTGGGGTAAGACCTCGCTGTTTACTGTAACCATTAATTCAGGGAATGAAACCAAAGGGATATCTGGGTAGTACTATCGGTGCCTGACAAGGCCCACCTCTGGTTGATAGCGTCAACCCGGTAAAGACAAGAGGTGCATGTATTCTGAACTGAGTTGTTGTCCAAGAAGCGACTCGCGGGGCAATCTGTTGTATAGTCTTGGTTTGGTTATGGGCCCGGGAGGGAGTCGCCATCGTCATGTAGGAGCTAGCTACTCCACATATATGACACTACTTATATTATATTTCCGTTACATGCCGGTATTGCAATGTTTTGCTTGTGAAATTAAAACCTGTGAACTCACCAATATGTATATATTGACGTGTCTTTTAAACATATCTTTCAGGTAATTAGATTGCTGAAAGGAATGGCTAGTGCGGGGGAAACGGGGACGTCGGTCTTTTGGGGGTTTTACTCTTATTTTCCGTTGGTTCGGAATATAGTCGAAAAACCCTTTTGTTTAAATTGAACTTGTGTAGATGTGTACGTTTGGGACAACGAAAACATCTTACGACGTCTTAATAATATGATCTTTTCTAATTAATTATTGTTTGTGTTAATCTTGACTTTGATATACTTTTCGAGCGTTGCGCCACGTGTTTCCGCCGTTGGCGTGGTGTGACAGAAGGAAAGAGTAATAGCAGGTAGGCATCTATTTCGATTTTCCTGTCATCTCGTCTGCTGGTTTCTCCTTTAATTTAGGTAACTTTTACTTTTTTGTTATTACAGTAAATTAACAGATCTGGTTCAGAGTCACAATCAGATAGTGGAGGCTAGGGTTCGTGCGGGTTCCAGCCGATCTTCTGCCGAAGGTTCAAAGGGCAAGATAATTTATATTAGTGTTAACATTAGATTTTGATTAAACTTTGTTCCCACGTCTCATCACGTTTATATTAGTGTTAACATCAACTTTTGATTAAAAGTTGTTTCCAGGTTTCATTGAAAGTATATATGAGGTCGTTCGTCTTTAAGATAGACGATATTTTCATCTCAAAACTCAAAAGTTGTGTATGAGCCAAATAGGTTGAGTCAAAAAGGAATATTTAAAGTTTGTGACACTGTTAGTTTAAACAATCAATATCTATTGAAGTTGTATGTTAAACTATAACAACATGTATCGAACCGCTGGGCGAATGTGCTCGCCGTTTGGTGGTAAGACGACGTCATTATAAGACACGCAACGCGCGTCCTTCAAATACCCCTAGTTTATTTCATGAGACTTTTTTTAACCGGGTTGTACAAGACCTTGAGTTGTTAATATTTTTATTAGATTCTTATTGGTTACTTTTTTTACTTTCCTGTTTATCTTTCTTTTCAACCACCTACCACATATTAAAATTAAAAAAACGTACCTTCATTTCAATTATTCTATAAAGTTTAGTTTTTTTTTTTTTGAGATTGGTTATATTTTATATTAAGTTATATTATTATAAATTATTCTAGTAAATTGTTATATATTACTTCATTTAAAATTTATTACTTCATGGAGTTGTTTCTTGAAAATGCACCATGTTTAAAAAAAAAAAAAAAAAAGCTAAATTCAACCATTAAAATTTATTACTTTGATATATCGACGATGTAACTATATAAAGAAGTCATAAAGAAGTTAACTTACTAGAAAATAAGAATGTAGATGACTCACTCTTGCGTAATGATTTATCAAAGTACATCGATGAATGTATAACATTTCCATTATGACCCTCCAGGTTAAAAGTTCTGGTTCCGCCACTGGGTGGAGCTTCCATAGGGCCCGGGGGTGCCTTTGGTGTTTTTGCTCAGTAGTGTAGATTTGTGTGTTTTCGTCTGAAAATTTTATACGTATTGAGTCGGTCACCCTAATTTAAGGGTCTCATGACTTTTGATCCTCCTAGATATATGTTTAAGTTCCGCCACTAGTTATGATGTATGTTTCAAATATGAGACGGATATTTGAACTTTTAGAATTTCTTTAGGTAGTTTTATGAAGAAAAAAAAAAAAACATTATTAATTTGTAACAGAGTATTTATAGTTTATAAATGTTAAAAGTGATTTAAAGGAAAAACAATACGTTTGAGTTTTGACCATTAATGCACATATTTGTTGTGACACATCTGGTTATTATGTTTACTTATGTTTACTTGTAATTATATCCAAATAGTTTAGATTTAATTTATTTTGACCGGTCAAAAATGGTAAAAACATAACATTGACGCATGTTTATAAGTAGGGATGGTAATGAGTCGGGTTTGGGATGAGTTTAGGTAATCCCAACCCCATACCCGATTAGGTATGTTTGTCCCAAACCCGGCCTAAAACCTGTCGGGTTTGTGTCGGGTAAATACCCATCGGGTATCGGGTATACCCGCGGGTTTCGGGTAAACCCCTTAATTTTTAAAACTTAATCATTGAGTATATCCGACCAAAAACCCGACGAGCATCTATTAGGTAACTATTAACTAATTACATTTAGCATTATTAAATATACATGTAAATGATTACAATGTATAAATATAAAATACTTAAATCACATAAAAACAATCAAAGACATAGATAACAAGACAAAAGATCAAATACAAACAAAATTATCGTGCGAACAGTACGAACTGAAGGGGACAAAAAAAATGTGGCGGTGGCATTTTCGTAAATAATGACCACCACTCTTGTTGTATAATTACTCTGGTGTACATAAAAAAAAAAGTGGCGGTGGCATTTTCGTAAATAATGACCACCACTCTTGTTGTATAATTACTCTAGTGTATATAATTACTCTAGAGTAATTACCCTAGAGTAATTATATAATTACTCTAGTTATATAACTACGCTATATAATTACTTTAGAGTAATTTTAATAATTACTCTAGTTATATAATTACGCTAGAGTAATTACGCTAGTTATATAACTAGAGTAATTATATAATTACTCTAGTTATATAACTAGAGTAAGGCGACAGTGGTTGTTTTGTGCGGGACACAGGTGGGTGGTTTTCTATTGAGGTGGTGATAGAAGTTTGTTGTCTGGATTAAAGGTATAACTTGTGGTGGAAGATGGATGAAAAAGGGTTTTGATGTAAAGAAGGGTGTAGAAGATCATGAAGGGCTTTACCGGAAAGAAGAAAAACAGGGTAGGAAAAAAGGAGGTGGCTTTACTGAGAAAGGAAGAAAAAGAGGGTAGGAAAAAGGAGTAGAAAAGAAGACGGGGGAGGAAATGAAAGATGATAGAAACGAACTGTGGAAATCGTCCAGAACCCACGGCCCAGCGACGCCGCAGACAGCGGCGCGTGGCAATCATCCGGCGCATGAACAACCCAAACCACACAACCCAACTATGGCGCACCTACGAGTGGTGACGGCTCACCCATTTAAGCGACGGTGGAAGCTCCACCCGTGATTTCAAGAGAGAAGGAAAGAGTAATAGCAGGTAGGCATCTATTTCGATTTTCCTGTCATCTCGTCTGCTGGTTTCTCCTTTAATTTAGGTAACTTTTACTTTTTTGTTATTACAGTAAATTAACAGATCTGGTTCAGAGTCACAATCAGATAGTGGAGGCTAGGGTTCGTGCGGGTTCCAGCCGATCTTCTGCCGAAGGTTCAAAGGGCAAGATAATTTATATTAGTGTTAACATTAGATTTTGATTAAACTTTGTTCCCACGTCTCATCACGTTTATATTAGTGTTAACATCAACTTTTGATTAAAAGTTGTTTCCAGGTTTCATTGAAAGTATATATGAGGTCGTTCGTCTTTAAGATAGACGATATTTTCATCTCAAAACTCAAAAGTTGTGTATGAGCCAAATAGGTTGAGTCAAAAAGGAATATTTAAAGTTTGTGACACTGTTAGTTTAAACAATCAATATCTATTGAAGTTGTATGTTAAACTATAACATGTATCGAACCGCTGGGCGAATGTGCTCGCCGTTTGGTGGTAAGACGACGTCATTATAAGACACGCAACGCGCGTCCTTCAAATACCCCTAGTTTATTTCATGAGACTTTTTTTAACCGGGTTGTACAATACCTTGAGTTGTTAATATTTTTATTAGATTCTTATTGGTTACTTTTTTTACTTTCCTGTTTATCTTTCTTTTCAACCACCTACCACATATTAAAATTAAAAAAACGTACCTTCATTTCAATTATTCTATAAAGTTTAGTTTTTTTTTTTTTGAGATTGGTTATATTTTATATTAAGTTATATTATTATAAATTATTCTAGTAAATTGTTATATATTACTTCATTTAAAATTTATTACTTCATGGAGTTGTTTCTTGAAAATGCACCATGTTTAAAAAAAAAAAAAAAAAAGCTAAATTCAACCATTAAAATTTATTACTTTGATATATCGACGATGTAACTATATAAAGAAGTCATAAAGAAGTTAACTTACTAGAAAATAAGAATGTAGATGACTCACTCTTGCGTAATGATTTATCAAAGTACATCGATGAATGTATAACATTTCCATTATGACCCTCCAGGTTAAAAGTTCTGGTTCCGCCACTGGGTGGAGCTTCCATAGGGCCCGGGGTGCCTTTGGTGTTTTTGCTCAGTAGTGTAGATTTGTGTGTTTTCGTCTGAAAATTTTATACGTATTGAGTCGGTCACCCTAATTTAAGGGTCTCATGACTTTTGATCCTCCTAGATATATGTTTAAGTTCCGCCACTAGTTATGATGTATGTTTCAAATATGAGACGGATATTTGAACTTTTAGAATTTCTTTAGGTAGTTTTATGAAGAAAAAAAAAAAACATTATTAATTTGTAACAGAGTATTTATAGTTTATAAATGTTAAAAGTGATTTAAAGGAAAAACAATACGTTTGAGTTTTGACCATTAATGCACATATTTGTTGTGACACATCTGGTTATTATGTTTACTTATGTTTACTTGTAATTATATCCAAATAGTTTAGATTTAATTTATTTTGACCGGTCAAAAATGGTAAAAACATAACATTGACGCATGTTTATAAGTAGGGATGGTAATGAGTCGGGTTTGGGATGAGTTTAGGTAATCCCAACCCCATACCCGATTAGGTATGTTTGTCCCAAACCCGGCCTAAAACCTGTCGGGTTTGTGTCGGGTAAATACCCATCGGGTATCGGGTATACCCGCGGGTTTCGGGTAAACCCCTTAATTTTTAAAACTTAATCATTGAGTATATCCGACCAAAAACCCGACGAGCATCTATTAGGTAACTATTAACTAATTACATTTAGCATTATTAAATATACATGTAAATGATTACAATGTATAAATATAAAATACTTAAATCACATAAAAACAATCAAAGACATAGATAACAAGACAAAAGATCAAATACAAACAAAATTATCGTGCGAACAGTACGAACTGAAGGGGACAAAAAAAATGTGGCGGTGGCATTTTCGTAAATAATGACCACCACTCTTGTTGTATAATTACTCTGGTGTACATAAAAAAAAAAGTGGCGGTGGCATTTTCGTAAATAATGACCACCACTCTTGTTGTATAATTACTCTAGTGTATATAATTACTCTAGAGTAATTACCCTAGAGTAATTATATAATTACTCTAGTTATATAACTACGCTATATAATTACTTTAGAGTAATTTTAATAATTACTCTAGTTATATAATTACGCTAGAGTAATTACGCTAGTTATATAACTAGAGTAATTATATAATTACTCTAGTTATATAACTAGAGTAAGGCGACAGTGGTTGTTTTGTGCGGGACACAGGTGGGTGGTTTTCTATTGAGGTGGTGATAGAAGTTTGTTGTCTGGATTAAAGGTATAACTTGTGGTGGAAGATGGATGAAAAAGGGTTTTGATGTAAAGAAGGGTGTAGAAGATCATGAAGGGCTTTACCGGAAAGAAGAAAAACAGGGTAGGAAAAAAGGAGGTGGCTTTACTGAGAAAGGAAGAAAAAGAGGGTAGGAAAAAGGAGTAGAAAAGAAGACGGGGGAGGAAATGAAAGATGATAGAAACGAACTGTGGAAATCGTCCAGAACCCACGGCCCAGCGACGCCGCAGACAACGGCGCGTGGCAATCATCCGGCGCATGAACAACCCAAACCACACAACCCAACTATGGCGCACCTACGAGTGGTGACGGCTCACCCATTTAAGCGACGGTGGAAGCTCCACCCGTGATTTCAAGAGAGAAGGAAAGAGTAATAGCAGGTAGGCATCTATTTCGATTTTCCTGTCATCTCGTCTGCTGGTTTCTCCTTTAATTTAGGTAACTTTTACTTTTTTGTTATTACAGTAAATTAACAGATCTGGTTCAGAGTCACAATCAGATAGTGGAGGCTAGGGTTCGTGCGGGTTCCAGCCGATCTTCTGCCGAAGGTTCAAAGGGCAAGATAATTTATATTAGTGTTAACATTAGATTTTGATTAAACTTTGTTCCCACGTCTCATCACGTTTATATTAGTGTTAACATCAACTTTTGATTAAAAGTTGTTTCCAGGTTTCATTGAAAGTATATATGAGGTCGTTCGTCTTTAAGATAGACGATATTTTCATCTCAAAACTCAAAAGTTGTGTATGAGCCAAATAGGTTGAGTCAAAAAGGAATATTTAAAGTTTGTGACACTGTTAGTTTAAACAATCAATATCTATTGAAGTTGTATGTTAAACTATAACATGTATCGAACCGCTGGGCGAATGTGCTCGCCGTTTGGTGGTAAGACGACGTCATTATAAGACACGCAACGCGCGTCCTTCAAATACCCCTAGTTTATTTCATGAGACTTTTTTTAACCGGGTTGTACAATACCTTGAGTTGTTAATATTTTTATTAGATTCTTATTGGTTACTTTTTTTACTTTCCTGTTTATCTTTCTTTTCAACCACCTACCACATATTAAAATTAAAAAAACGTACCTTCATTTCAATTATTCTATAAAGTTTAGTTTTTTTTTTTTTGAGATTGGTTATATTTTATATTAAGTTATATTATTATAAATTATTCTAGTAAATTGTTATATATTACTTCATTTAAAATTTATTACTTCATGGAGTTGTTTCTTGAAAATGCACCATGTTTAAAAAAAAAAAAAAAAAAGCTAAATTCAACCATTAAAATTTATTACTTTGATATATCGACGATGTAACTATATAAAGAAGTCATAAAGAAGTTAACTTACTAGAAAATAAGAATGTAGATGACTCACTCTTGCGTAATGATTTATCAAAGTACATCGATGAATGTATAACATTTCCATTATGACCCTCCAGGTTAAAAGTTCTGGTTCCGCCACTGGGTGGAGCTTCCATAGGGCCCGGGGGTGCCTTTGGTGTTTTTGCTCAGTAGTGTAGATTTGTGTGTTTTCGTCTGAAAATTTTATACGTATTGAGTCGGTCACCCTAATTTAAGGGTCTCATGACTTTTGATCCTCCTAGATATATGTTTAAGTTCCGCCACTAGTTATGATGTATGTTTCAAATATGAGACGGATATTTGAACTTTTAGAATTTCTTTAGGTAGTTTTATGAAGAAAAAAAAAAAACATTATTAATTTGTAACAGAGTATTTATAGTTTATAAATGTTAAAAGTGATTTAAAGGAAAAACAATACGTTTGAGTTTTGACCATTAATGCACATATTTGTTGTGACACATCTGGTTATTATGTTTACTTATGTTTACTTGTAATTATATCCAAATAGTTTAGATTTAATTTATTTTGACCGGTCAAAAATGGTAAAAACATAACATTGACGCATGTTTATAAGTAGGGATGGTAATGAGTCGGGTTTGGGATGAGTTTAGGTAATCCCAACCCCATACCCGATTAGGTATGTTTGTCCCAAACCCGGCCTAAAACCTGTCGGGTTTGTGTCGGGTAAATACCCATCGGGTATCGGGTATACCCGCGGGTTTCGGGTAAACCCCTTAATTTTTAAAACTTAATCATTGAGTATATCCGACCAAAAACCCGACGAGCATCTATTAGGTAACTATTAACTAATTACATTTAGCATTATTAAATATACATGTAAATGATTACAATGTATAAATATAAAATACTTAAATCACATAAAAACAATCAAAGACATAGATAACAAGACAAAAGATCAAATACAAACAAAATTATCGTGCGAACAGTACGAACTGAAGGGGACAAAAAAAATGTGGCGGTGGCATTTTCGTAAATAATGACCACCACTCTTGTTGTATAATTACTCTGGTGTACATAAAAAAAAAAGTGGCGGTGGCATTTTCGTAAATAATGACCACCACTCTTGTTGTATAATTACTCTAGTGTATATAATTACTCTAGAGTAATTACCCTAGAGTAATTATATAATTACTCTAGTTATATAACTACGCTATATAATTACTTTAGAGTAATTTTAATAATTACTCTAGTTATATAATTACGCTAGAGTAATTACGCTAGTTATATAACTAGAGTAATTATATAATTACTCTAGTTATATAACTAGAGTAAGGCGACAGTGGTTGTTTTGTGCGGGACACAGGTGGGTGGTTTTCTATTGAGGTGGTGATAGAAGTTTGTTGTCTGGATTAAAGGTATAACTTGTGGTGGAAGATGGATGAAAAAGGGTTTTGATGTAAAGAAGGGTGTAGAAGATCATGAAGGGCTTTACCGGAAAGAAGAAAAACAGGGTAGGAAAAAAGGAGGTGGCTTTACTGAGAAAGGAAGAAAAAGAGGGTAGGAAAAAGGAGTAGAAAAGAAGACGGGGGAGGAAATGAAAGATGATAGAAACGAACTGTGGAAATCGTCCAGAACCCACGGCCCAGCGACGCCGCAGACAGCGGCGCGTGGCAATCATCCGGCGCATGAACAACCCAAACCACACAACCCAACTATGGCGCACCTACGAGTGGTGACGGCTCACCCATTTAAGCGACGGTGGAAGCTCCACCCGTGATTTCAAGAGAGAAGGAAAGAGTAATAGCAGGTAGGCATCTATTTCGATTTTCCTGTCATCTCGTCTGCTGGTTTCTCCTTTAATTTAGGTAACTTTTACTTTTTTGTTATTACAGTAAATTAACAGATCTGGTTCAGAGTCACAATCAGATAGTGGAGGCTAGGGTTCGTGCGGGTTCCAGCCGATCTTCTGCCGAAGGTTCAAAGGGCAAGATAATTTATATTAGTGTTAACATTAGATTTTGATTAAACTTTGTTCCCACGTCTCATCACGTTTATATTAGTGTTAACATCAACTTTTGATTAAAAGTTGTTTCCAGGTTTCATTGAAAGTATATATGAGGTCGTTCGTCTTTAAGATAGACGATATTTTCATCTCAAAACTCAAAAGTTGTGTATGAGCCAAATAGGTTGAGTCAAAAAGGAATATTTAAAGTTTGTGACACTGTTAGTTTAAACAATCAATATCTATTGAAGTTGTATGTTAAACTATAACATGTATCGAACCGCTGGGCGAATGTGCTCGCCGTTTGGTGGTAAGACGACGTCATTATAAGACACGCAACGCGCGTCCTTCAAATACCCCTAGTTTATTTCATGAGACTTTTTTTAACCGGGTTGTACAATACCTTGAGTTGTTAATATTTTTATTAGATTCTTATTGGTTACTTTTTTTACTTTCCTGTTTATCTTTCTTTTCAACCACCTACCACATATTAAAATTAAAAAAACGTACCTTCATTTCAATTATTCTATAAAGTTTAGTTTTTTTTTTTTGAGATTGGTTATATTTTATATTAAGTTATATTATTATAAATTATTCTAGTAAATTGTTATATATTACTTCATTTAAAATTTATTACTTCATGGAGTTGTTTCTTGAAAATGCACCATGTTTAAAAAAAAAAAAAAAAAAGCTAAATTCAACCATTAAAATTTATTACTTTGATATATCGACGATGTAACTATATAAAGAAGTCATAAAGAAGTTAACTTACTAGAAAATAAGAATGTAGATGACTCACTCTTGCGTAATGATTTATCAAAGTACATCGATGAATGTATAACATTTCCATTATGACCCTCCAGGTTAAAAGTTCTGGTTCCGCCACTGGGTGGAGCTTCCATAGGGCCCGGGGGTGCCTTTGGTGTTTTTGCTCAGTAGTGTAGATTTGTGTGTTTTCGTCTGAAAATTTTATACGTATTGAGTCGGTCACCCTAATTTAAGGGTCTCATGACTTTTGATCCTCCTAGATATATGTTTAAGTTCCGCCACTAGTTATGATGTATGTTTCAAATATGAGACGGATATTTGAACTTTTAGAATTTCTTTAGGTAGTTTTATGAAGAAAAAAAAAAAACATTATTAATTTGTAACAGAGTATTTATAGTTTATAAATGTTAAAAGTGATTTAAAGGAAAAACAATACGTTTGAGTTTTGACCATTAATGCACATATTTGTTGTGACACATCTGGTTATTATGTTTACTTATGTTTACTTGTAATTATATCCAAATAGTTTAGATTTAATTTATTTTGACCGGTCAAAAATGGTAAAAACATAACATTGACGCATGTTTATAAGTAGGGATGGTAATGAGTCGGGTTTGGGATGAGTTTAGGTAATCCCAACCCCATACCCGATTAGGTATGTTTGTCCCAAACCCGGCCTAAAACCTGTCGGGTTTGTGTCGGGTAAATACCCATCGGGTATCGGGTATACCCGCGGGTTTCGGGTAAACCCCTTAATTTTTAAAACTTAATCATTGAGTATATCCGACCAAAAACCCGACGAGCATCTATTAGGTAACTATTAACTAATTACATTTAGCATTATTAAATATACATGTAAATGATTACAATGTATAAATATAAAATACTTAAATCACATAAAAACAATCAAAGACATAGATAACAAGACAAAAGATCAAATACAAACAAAATTATCGTGCGAACAGTACGAACTGAAGGGGACAAAAAAAATGTGGCGGTGGCATTTTCGTAAATAATGACCACCACTCTTGTTGTATAATTACTCTGGTGTACATAAAAAAAAAAGTGGCGGTGGCATTTTCGTAAATAATGACCACCACTCTTGTTGTATAATTACTCTAGTGTATATAATTACTCTAGAGTAATTACCCTAGAGTAATTATATAATTACTCTAGTTATATAACTACGCTATATAATTACTTTAGAGTAATTTTAATAATTACTCTAGTTATATAATTACGCTAGAGTAATTACGCTAGTTATATAACTAGAGTAATTATATAATTACTCTAGTTATATAACTAGAGTAAGGCGACAGTGGTTGTTTTGTGCGGGACACAGGTGGGTGGTTTTCTATTGAGGTGGTGATAGAAGTTTGTTGTCTGGATTAAAGGTATAACTTGTGGTGGAAGATGGATGAAAAAGGGTTTTGATGTAAAGAAGGGTGTAGAAGATCATGAAGGGCTTTACCGGAAAGAAGAAAAACAGGGTAGGAAAAAAAGGAGGTGGCTTTACTGAGAAAGGAAGAAAAAGAGGGTAGGAAAAAGGAGTAGAAAAGAAGACGGGGGAGGAAATGAAAGATGATAGAAACGAACTGTGGAAATCGTCCAGAACCCACGGCCCAGCGACGCCGCAGACAGCGGCGCGTGGCAATCATCCGGCGCATGAACAACCCAAACCACACAACCCAACTATGGCGCACCTACGAGTGGTGACGGCTCACCCATTTAAGCGACGGTGGAAGCTCCACCCGTGATTTCAAGAGAGAAGGAAAGAGTAATAGCAGGTAGGCATCTATTTCGATTTTCCTGTCATCTCGTCTGCTGGTTTCTCCTTTAATTTAGGTAACTTTTACTTTTTTGTTATTACAGTAAATTAACAGATCTGGTTCAGAGTCACAATCAGATAGTGGAGGCTAGGGTTCGTGCGGGTTCCAGCCGATCTTCTGCCGAAGGTTCAAAGGGCAAGATAATTTATATTAGTGTTAACATTAGATTTTGATTAAACTTTGTTCCCACGTCTCATCACGTTTATATTAGTGTTAACATCAACTTTTGATTAAAAGTTGTTTCCAGGTTTCATTGAAAGTATATATGAGGTCGTTCGTCTTTAAGATAGACGATATTTTCATCTCAAAACTCAAAAGTTGTGTATGAGCCAAATAGGTTGAGTCAAAAAGGAATATTTAAAGTTTGTGACACTGTTAGTTTAAACAATCAATATCTATTGAAGTTGTATGTTAAACTATAACATGTATCGAACCGCTGGGCGAATGTGCTCGCCGTTTGGTGGTAAGACGACGTCATTATAAGACACGCAACGCGCGTCCTTCAAATACCCCTAGTTTATTTCATGAGACTTTTTTTAACCGGGTTGTACAATACCTTGAGTTGTTAATATTTTTATTAGATTCTTATTGGTTACTTTTTTTACTTTTTTGTTTATCTTTCTTTTCAACCACCTACCACATATTAAAATTAAAAAGACGTACTTTCATTTCAATTATTCTATAAAGTTTAGTTTTTTTTTTTTTTTGAGATGGGTTATATTTTATATTAAGTTATATTATTATAAATTATTCTAGTAAATTGTTATATATTACTTCATTTAAAATTTATTACTTCATGGAGTTGTTTCTTGAAAATGCACCATGTTTAAAAAAAAAAAAAAAAAAGCTAAATTCAACCATTAAAATTTATTACTTTGATACATCGACGATGTAACTATATAAAGAAGTCATAAAGAAGTTAACTTACTAGAAAATAAGAATGTAGATGACTCACTCTTGCGTAATGATTTATCAAAGTACATCGATGAATGTATAACATTTCCATTATGACCCTCCAGGTTAAAAGTTCTGGTTCCGCCACTGGGTGGAGCTTCCATAGGGCCCGGGGGTGCCTTGGTGTTTTTGCTCAGTAGTGTAGATTTGTGTGTTTTCGTCTGAAAATTTTATACGTATTGAGTCGGTCACCCTAATTTAAGGGTCTCATGACTTTTGATCCTCCTAGATATATGTTTAAGTTCCGCCACTAGTTATATAATTACTCTAGTTATATAAAGTTTCCAATATTTACAGAAATGCCACCGCGTGTTTTTTACTTCAGTTCGTACTGTTCGTACGATAAAGCCTATTTGTACGTGAACTTAACTCTAGATAACAAATAGTATACACTAATTTTTGGTAATTTTAGCACAAGATGACAATGTAGATGGACAATTAGATATATTATGCATACATATTTAAAAGATATAGTAGAAATTATATTGGGTATCTAATCGGGTAAACGGGTATACTTTATCGGGTAATCGGGTCGGGTAAACGGGTATATCATCAAATCCCAAACCCGCGAAAAAATTAAAAACCAATCTCATGCCCGGACCCATACCCGATTACCTGACCCCAAACTCGTCCCAAATGTGTCAGGTTTCGGGTATACCCATCGAGTTCAGGTTTGATTGCCATCCCTATTTATAAGCAGGGCCGCCACCTCTTCATGTGATCGACTAGGGCCCCAAATTTTTAAGGTCCCATTGTTTTTTTGTTTTTTTTTTTCTTAAATTTTATACGTAACAAATATTGTATTTACTTTGATTTTTTTTTTTTTTTTTTTTCGTCTGACCCTTAAAATAGTTCAACTGTACCTATTCATAGGTGATAGGTAAATGGATTGAATAAACTTATTTACACAAATCTATGTAAGAGTAGTTAACTAACTATTACTCACATCTAACACTAGTTTTTTTTTTCTTTTTTTAAGTAAACTATAAAAAAAAATAGAGATGACATGATCTATTACCAATAAGGTGTAGAGATGGAGTAGTGATGGGAGTTGAAAAGGAAGCAGAAGCAAGTTTAGGCACCCCAAACTTTGAACCACCAAATTTAGCCCCAGATACTATTATTACAAACTTCACCTTTGGAACCTTTGTTAGGGCCACCCCCTCTCTTTGCATCCCTGGTATTGCTGCTGTTAACATCGCCCCCTTGTTTTCACACAACCATAAACACAAAATATTATTAATTAAACTACTTACATTTTAAAAAGAAAAAAAAAAAAAAAAAAAAACTTCCAGAGAACTGAATGAACCTGGGGAAAAACCAAGAAGACCATCAAAAGGTCCATGAGCCACCATAAACTCTTGGATCTTTTCAAGACATTCTTCAAAGTTATAGAACTCTTTAAACTCCTACAATAATATTTTATTTTAACATATGTAATAATAATTAACTGGAAATATAAGTAAAAGTAAAACACTACTAGAAAACTGTCAAATTTTTTTCTACAAAATTTTCGGATGAAAAAAATTGGTCATGACGGTTTTCTAGTAGTGTAAGACAGTTAAGAAATATA